>JAUCMX010000030.1:572394-582394 GCA_033459395.1 Hemibagrus guttatus | reverse complement strand
AACGTCTGTGTCATGAAATCAGGGCAGAAAACCAGCTGGACAACCTGCAGATGATTTACTTCCTGATGGTGTGAGCTACATGAATCGGACCGATTTATCTCACGCTCAGGGATTGGGATGAAACTCCCTGAAGCTTTAACACACACCGGAGCTCGGTTCTAATCACCACACCATAAGAACTCATTATCTGTTCACATCCTGAGTCTTCTCTCCTTCCTGCTTTAATGACAGCGAGCTGCAGGAGCTCCACACAGTTCTGTAGGAAGCTGATGGAGTTTTAGATCAAACCCACTGGACTGTGGTCTGATCACCAGCTCCAGCAGAAGAGATCAGACATCTGAATGATCAAGATCACACATTTACTTACATTTAAATACCGAGCTCGAAATAGTGCAGAATCCTGAATATTAAAGGTGGATGATAGAGAGAGAGAGTGTGTGTGTGTCCTAATGAGATCTTGGAGAAAAAGATGATGAGCTTGAAGTGAGTGAAGGAGAGAGAGAGAGAAAGAGAGAGAGACACAAATGATGATGATGATGAAGAGTCACTTATCTCAGCATGCTTTTTCACAGACAGTAGAATAATGATGAACTGAACAATATTTATATTTCATTCATCTTCATGTTTAAGGGGAACACACACACACACACACACACACACAGAGGGGATAAGAGTACAAGAGTCATACACACTGAGTAATTATTAACTCATTAGTGCTGCTTGCTTTATATCTGATTGCATTTGTTCCAATAAACACACGTATAATTAACACTCAATCCGCCATGTTCCAGAAAATACACTCACATGAACGTCATTGCTCATGCAGACAATCTCACACACACACACACACGCACACACACACGCACACGCACACGCACGCACGCACGCACACACGCACGCACACACACGACCCCCTAAAGTAAACCATTTAGTTTTAATGGCAATAATCACACAGACCTTTCACCAGAGACAGAGTAGTGCATTCACCTACACACACACACACACACAGAGAGAGAGAGAGAGAGAGAGAGAGAGAGAGAGAGAGAGAGAGAGAGAGATGGAGGGACAGAGAAAGAGAGAGGGAGAGAGACGGAGGGAGAGCGAAAGAGACAGACAGGGGGGGGAGAAAGACAGAGAGGCAGAGAGAGAGAGAGAGCGAGACAAAGAGGGACAGAGAGAGGGGGGGGACAGACAGAGAGAGAGAGAGAGAGAGAGAGAGAGAGAGAGAGAGAGAGAGAGAGAGAGAAAGAGAGAGAGAAAGATCTGGAAGGTTCCAGTCTTTTAAATCCAGAGGCATTTCTTTATTAAAACTCCGCTGCAGGAACTCAACACAGTATATGTTTAGAGGGTGAAGGTCACATGCTCCTGATCGATTATAATCCTAATCTCCATCTTTTTCTTTTAGTTTTTAATGAGCAGCAGGAGTGCAGATGTGGAACAGATGTTGTATTGAGAGAGAGAGAGATGTGGAGGAGAGCTGTACAGTTCAGATAAGTGATAAAGCAGCATAAAGCTCTCATTCTTTGCCGGTGGTTAGGAGCTTCAGGGCTTTCTGTAGGTTCTGTACTGCAGTGGAGACGTCCTCGTACTGGAGAGCGCTGCCTGCGTACTTGCAGTACTTCTGAGCGCGAGTGAAGTCCTCTGGAGTGAGGTGGACATCACCTGGGAGAACGAGGGAGAGTCGGGAATCAGAGGAATAAATTCCACGGAAAACACCACACTGCAGAACCAAACCCTCAGAGCACTGACTAACAACCTCAGACTGTCTCTCTCTCTCTGTCTGTCTCTCTGTCTGTCTCTCTCACTGTCCATTTGTCTGTCTCTCTCTCGCTCAGGCTGAACACAACTATACTGATGGCGATTTAAAGCTACACAAAAAATATTTGGAATTATTTTCAGCCACCTCCTCTCTCTCTGTCTCTCTCTCTGTCTGTCTCTCTGTCTCTCTCTCTGTCTGTCTGTCTCTCTCTCTCTCTGTTCATCCTGTCGGCCCTCACTCACTCTGTACTGTCTGAAATGAAGCCGTGGGTAGATGTTTAACTTCTTGATCAGTTGTTGCTGCCTTCATGACCAGGTCTCTCTTTTAAAAGCAATCGAACCTCAGAGAGTTTTCATCCTGGTTTAATAAAAGGTTACTAACTAACTAACTAACTAACTAACTAACTATTATACCTGGTTGGTTGATAGTCAGGGGTAAGGGCTCAGCCGCTGGCACAGTCCGAGGAACAGGAACTGGTTTCACAGGCTCTGCTGAACAGAAAGAGCTGTTAATCACATCTCACAAACATCTCACTAACATCTCACTAACATCTCACTAACATCTCAGTACAGTACTGCACTAACATCTCACAAACATCTCACTAACATCTCACTAACATCTCACTAACATCTCACTAACATCTCACTACAGTACTGCACTAACATCTCACTAACATCTCACTAACATCTCACTAACATCTCACTAACATCTCACTACAGTACTGCACTAACATCTCACAAACATCTCACTAACATCTCACAAACATCTCACAAACATCTCACTAACATCTCACTAACATCTCACTAACATCTCACTAACATCTCAGTACAGTACTGCACTAACATCTCACAAACATCTCACTAACATCTCACTAACATCTCAGTACAGTACTGCACTAACATCTCACTAACATCTCAAAAACTTCTGACATCTCACTAACATCTCACTAACATCTCACTAACATCTCAGTACAGTACTGCACTAACATCTCACAAACATCTCACTAACATCTCACTAACATCTCACTAACATCTCAGTACAGTACTGCACTAACATCTCACTAACATCTCAAAAACTTCTGACATCTCACTAACATCTCACTAACATCTCACTAACATCTCAGTACAGTACTGCACTAACATCTCACAAACATCTCACTAACATCTCACTAACATCTCAGTACAGTACTGCACTAACATCTCACAAACATCTCACTAACATCTCACTAACATCTCACTAACATCTCACTAACATCTCACTAACATCTCACTAACATCTCACTACAGTACTGCACTAACATCTCACAAACATCTCACAAACATCTCACTAACATCTCACTAACATCTCACTACAGTACTGCACTAACATCTCACTAACATCTCACTAACATCTCACTAACATCTCACTACAGTACTGCACTAACATCTCACAAACATCTCACAAACATCTCACAAACATCTCACTAACATCTCACTAACATCTCACTACAGTACTGCACTAACATCTCACAAACATCTCACAAACATCTCACAAACATCTCACAAACATCTCACAAACATCTCACTACAGTACTGCACTAACATCTCACAAACATCTCACTAACATCTCACTACAGTACTGCACTAACATCTCACAAACATCTCACAAACATCTCACTAACATCTCACTACAGTACTGCACTAACATCTCACTAACATCTCACTAACATCTCACTAACATCTCACTAACATCTCACTACAGTACTGCACTAACATCTCACAAACATCTCACAAACATCTCACTAACATCTCACTACAGTACTGCACTAACATCTCACAAACATCTCACAAACATCTCACAAACATCTCACAAACATCTCACTACAGTACTGCACTAACATCTCACAAACATCTCACTAACATCTCAGTACAGTACTGCACTAACATCTCACAAACATCTCACTAACATCTCACTAACATCTCACTAACATCTCACTAACATCTCACTAACATCTCACTAACATCTCAGTACAGTACTGCACTAACATCTCACAAACATCTCACTAACATCTCACTAACATCTCAGTACAGTACTGCACTAACATCTCACAAACATCTCACAAACATCTCACAAACATCTCAGTACAGTACTGCACTAACATCTCACTAACATCTCAAAAACTTCTGGCAAACATCTGACAAATGTTTCACTAACACCTTTAAGGTCTCACAAACATTTCACTAACCCCTCACTAAACCTTCACTAATCCCTCACTAATGTTTCACTAACACCTTTAAGGTCTCAGTAACATCTCATTAACCCCTCACTAACATCTGACAAAAATCTCTAACATTTCAGTAACATCACATTAACCCCTCACTAATCCCTCACGAACATCTCACTAACGTCTCAGTAACATCTCACTAAACCCTCACAAACATCTGACAAACCTCTAACAAACATCTCACTAATGCCTCACTGACTATTCAGCTGTTACCTGGTGGACAAAGGAACAATGAGGGTGAAGAACTGAGTGTTTCTCAGTAACCTTCATCAGGCTACTGAGCATCAACAGAAGCAGTGTGAGAGAGAGGCTTTACCTGCAGGATGAGGAAGATCTGCAGGTGTGTTGGCTGGAGCGTGAGAGCCAGGAGGAACCTGGATGGTGTTAAAGTTGGCTGGAGGAACAGAAGGTGGACCTTGGTCTGCTAAATTCACACTGGACGAGGGGTGAGGCTGAGACGGACCGAAAGACGCGTGGGGCAGACCTCCAGCTTCAAGGCCAAAGTTATCATCTGTGGAGAGCGTGAAACATCAACACTGGTACTGCAGTGAGAACTTCTCTCCTAAAAACTATGAAGTCTCTGGAGATTTTCAGTGACCTCATGGTGAATTCTTTCAAGCTTTTATCTGTGTATTTGTACATCAGTAGGACACGGAATAAAGCACATGTATTAGTGTATTGTGTAATCTAGTCACAACTCTACAGACCAACATGATGAAATGATCACTAAACATCACAAAGCCAGGAGAAACATGCTAGCAAGCTAAGTGTGATAAGTGAGGTGTATTGGCAGTGGTGATTTGCCAAAAGTTTTGGGACGTCTGCCTTTACATGCACATGAATGTAATATGGAGTTGCCCCGCCTTTTGCAGCTACAACAGCTTCAACTCTTCTGGGAAGGCTTTCCACAAGGTTTAGGAGTGTGTTTATGGGAATTTTTGACCGTTCCTCTAGAAGCACATTTGTGAGGTCAGGCACTGATGTTGGACGAGAAGGCGTGGCTCGCAGTCTCCACTCTAATTCATCCCAAAGGTGTTCTATGGGGTTGAGGTCAGGACTCTGTGCAGGCCAGTCAAGTTCCTCCACACCAAACTCACTCATCCATGTCTTTATGGACCTTGCTTTGGTCACTGGTGTGCAGTCATGTTGGAACAGGAAGGGGTCATCCCCAAACTGTTCCCACAAAGAGCATGAAATTGTCCAAAATGTCTTGGTATGCTGAAGCATTAAGAGTTCCTTTCACTGGAACTAAGGGGCCGAGCCCAACCCCTGAATTCAATGATTTGGAGGGGTGTCCCAAAACTTTTGGCAACATAGTGTAATAAAATAATAAACAGAGCAGCTCTGAGAAACAATCCACAATTACACAGAAACTCATTTCTACTCAGTTTGGTTGATTCTACACCGACATCCTGCTCAGAAGTCCAGAGCTGTTGATATTAAAACTCAAATAAAAACTGGAATTTGCTTTTAACGGCACGACCGAGCCGCTGCCGAGAGATGGAGAGAAACTCCTCCGAGCCTGGGCGTGCTAGCTGCTATTTCTGACCCACTTTAAGTCTCCTGCCAAATTCAGGAAAATAACGGTGAGAAAAATTGCAAACAGATGGAGAGATTATAAACGAGGCGAGACAGAGAGGAGGAGTGAGAGCCTTCTGGGCAGCTGCGGTGCTGAGCAAGTCAAACAGCTAGGAAAGCTTCTCCATTCTGTAGAACCTTCAAACACCAGGCAGCTGGACTGTCCCTCAGAAGGACAGAAGTGTGGAGACTCTCTCTCTGCAGTGAACACTTCTCTCTCTAAACTCACTGAAATGAAAGCGCACAGGTTTAATGGAGCGTGTTGTGATTTTTCCAGACACCTCATTAACTTTAACACTCGTGCTCATCATCTCCTGCAGTAACGATTCCTCAGACCAGTAAATCCCACCCAACTGGAACCAATCGAAATCTTCTAACACTTTTCTGGAGCGATGCCTCTGTATACAGAATGTAACTGATTTATTTGAGGACTGCTGCTGCGGCTATTTCCAGCTCTCGACTGTTATATCAGAACCCTGTAAAGCAGCGTGGTAGAGATTACATAACAACATGCTCCAGTCTGAGGTCTGAGGAGAGCGAAAGTCTGATGATGTCAGCATGAAGCTAAACGCTGGACGTGTCTCAGCTTCTAGACGACGTTCAGAGGAGGAGGAGGAGGAGGACACTAGTTCCAGTAAGTCATGTGAACACTAGGGTTTTTCTGCCAGATGAGAAATGTCACTCCACACAAGTAGAAAGCAGAAGATCCTGATCACAGCTGAAGACCTTCACGTGGAGACTCGCAGCAGCCGGAGTGTTAATGATGAAGGAATGATGACGTGGTGATGAAAACAGAAGATAATCATCAGGACTGCTGACAGCTGCTTCACCTTCATTACAGCATGTATAACAGCCTGATGTTTAACTACTGCACATCATCATCATCATCATCTTCATCACTGTAGTTAAACTATATGAAGTATTTAGGAACGTAATTGTGGTTATTATCGTGTAGGAAATGGAGCTGATTTCTCACATCACTCTGGTAGAACAAACACAGAGAGGAGCGTCGAGCTAAAACGTTGAGCTAATTATTTTATTAAGTAATGCTAAATTAGTGACCGAGCGGCTGAACAGGACCATGGGATTGTTCAAAAGTTCTCACACACACACACACACACACACACACAGAGGACTGCACAGTGAAATGCTTTTGACTGTCTCATAAAAATAGAAAAAATAAAAATAAAAAATAAATAAAATAAGGAGTAAAAATGTAAAGATTTCAATAAAATGACAAAAAAATGTTTTTTAAATTTACTACACTAATGGGAAAGGGAAGAAATTATATAAATAAATATAAATAGATATAAATGTGAAGAAATGTGTGATTATTCCGAATAAATTGTGTGATTTTAGTGTAAAAGTGTGTGTGTGTGAGTGTGTGTGTGTGTGTGTGTGTGTGTGTGTGTGTGTG
This sequence comes from Hemibagrus guttatus, assembly GCA_033459395.1. Lineage (NCBI taxonomy): Eukaryota > Metazoa > Chordata > Actinopteri > Siluriformes > Bagridae > Hemibagrus > Hemibagrus guttatus. The sequence continues at coordinate 575,377 of JAUCMX010000030.1, read as the reverse complement.
TGTGTGTGTTCAGTGTCATGGTGCTGTACCGTGTGGAAGGAATAAACATTAATAGAATTTTTAACCAATCAGAAGAGAGGATTCAGCGCTCTGGTATAAAATCAACCGCAGCAGATTATTTAATCCAGACACAGAGAGACGGTCTGCAGTGAGAAGCTCAATATTTCGCCATGTTTATGACATCACTTCCTGCCTGGGAATGCTACACGCGCTTTTCCACTGAACTAGCATGAGGTCAGAGACTGAGTGAAGCTGGTCACTGAAGCGCAAAACCACACCCACAAGTCCAATTATCTGTAAAGAGGAAGTGTACAGAGCCGTGTTATAGAGCCGAGTGTGAAACTACACGTGTGTGTGTGTGTGTGTGTGTGTGTGTGTGTGCGCGCGTGTGTGTGCATGTCTGTGGACTCATCAGAAGATGACTTCATCTCTGACCTGCAGGTTTGAAAGCTCTCCGCCCTGCAGATGTTGCGAAAGTCGGCTAACCTGCTGCTCGGCTTCGTGGAAACGCTGACCGATTTCAGCTGATACGGTGGTCACTAAACACTGAGCTATTACACGTGACCTGTCTGTCTACAGAAAGTCTGAGGTACACGTGACCTGTCTGTCTACAGAATGTCTGAGGTACACGTGACCTGTCTGTCTCCTGGACGTCTGAGCTACACGTGTATGTACATCATGTTATACACCATCTACAGCACAGCCTTTAACTTTCAGATGACTTACTGCACCTACAACCTCGTCTTAATCTTCACACGTTCAGCAGATCAGTACGAGGAAGGAAAGAGTCAAGATGGCGGCATTTTTTTTTGCTGAGAATGCTCTCCTGCCACCCTACCCCCGCTCTCCCTCTGTGTGTGTGTGTGTGTGCGTGTGTGTGTGTGTGCGCGTGTCCAATACAAGCAGGAGGTTCAGGGGAAGCTGAAAGGGACCGTTATACTACAGTGGCCGAGAAATGCAAAACACAATAATAATTCCGAAAACACGGAGAATTCCTTGTGAAAAAGAGACATGGATGTGGCGTAAAGCTGCAGAAGAAAAACAGAAGTGGAGATATTACTCCACACCCAGTGGCTGTGGATTTTTACTGCACTCTCTACGCTGCTGAGAACTCAGAGGAACAGAAGTCAACTTCTACACGCTCTTCCCATCCTGACCTCTGAGCAGCACGACTCTCTGGACATGACTGAGGTGACCGCTGCAGCTACAGAACCGTCCCCAGGTCAGACACCAGGAGCAGATGAACGTCATGATGAAATCTATAAGATCTTGTGGTCTGAGATCACTGGAAGTGATCAGGAACGCAGCAGCTGGCAGCGTGCAGTTTTCCTCCCAGAGAAGGGTGTGTCTGCGCTCTAACACTCCGAGATTAATCCTTTCCATATGTTTAGCGAACAGATAAATGACCATACTGATGGACTGTAAAGTTCAACATGAATATTTCTGTGTAGTGACCAGTTTGTTATAGTGTAGTGGGCTGATTCTTTGAATTGTTACTGTATGACTTTAATGTTTGAGGTCTTGTTTTTTTCTTTCTTTCTGCATACCTTAATTTCTTTTATATTCATATACTTGTCTTATTCTGCTTTTTCCTCTCTCTCTCTCTCTCTCTCTCTCATTCTTCCTCTTCCCCCTCTCTCTCTGTCCATCTCTCTCTCCCTCTCCCACTCCTTCCCACCCCCACCCCCCCACCTCTCAGAATCTGATAAAGTGTACAATGACCTAACCTTTTCTGCTGTAATCTTGAAGAAAGTCCCGGAGCCTGAGTGTGTTTTCTTAGCAGCGGTCAGTGTGTTTGTTTTGTTTGTGGAAGGAGAAGCTGATATTATATCAGAACTCACCATACGCTTCCCCTTCCATACCGATGGGCCCAGCCTGAGGAGTCTCACCACTCTTCAGACAGTTGTGAATGTAGGTCGCCTTCCATCTGGCATACTTCCTGTGCTGAAGGTTCTGAATAGGTAGAGAGAGAGAGAGAGAGAGAGAGAGAGAGAGAGAGAGAGAGAGAGGGAGAGAGGGAAATGACAAATGTTTCAGATAAGCAATATCATGGAACCATAACAGAAGTAGTTAACAGTGCGTCACAGAGCTACATTACAACGTGACGGAGAAGGGAAAGGGGATGTGTTTCATCTAACAAACCTTTATCATCCATTATGTTTAGAGAAAAGAAAACACACAGCAGGTGTGAGCAGAGAGAACACGTGGGGGTCGTGAGGAACTGGACTGAATAACGAGCTTCGGTAAAATTCAATAATGCAATTATTTAAAAAAAAAAAAAAAAAAAAAAAACACTATATATTCATGTATATTCATATTCTGCAAACACACACACACACACACACACACACACACACACACACAGCAGGAGATGAGTGTGAGGATCTGAATGTGGAAGAAAAGTTACTTCATATGTCATACTTTCATAGTAAGTATACTTTTACATATTTTTATAATAATAATAATAATAATAATAATAATAATAATATACTTCTAAAAGTATATTTACTTCAAATATCATCTCTAACACTGCTGATTAAAGCACATCAACTGTCTGATTTACATTTACAGGTCAGTGTATAGACTAACACTTTAAACATCACTCTAAACTGTCTGTCTGTCTGTCCTGTCTGTCTGTCCTGTCTGTCTGTCCGTCGGCTAAAAATGAAAGAAATGGCATTTTCTCGAATCCAAATGCAATAAATTTTCATGTTAAAAACCTACACAGATTGAGGTGGTGACTGGATTCTGCTCTAAAGTCACTAACACCTCACTGCACCTCCACGGGCTGGACCTGCATGGACGTACATGAGAGGTGAGCTGTGCTGTAAAAACGCTTCCCTTCTTCAAGTAACCCAATAAGGTCCGACTCCATGACCTGCTCAGAGAGGAGTCTGTAATGGACGACTTATTCTGAGGCTCCATTGTCTCAGTTAACTTTACTGAGACAAGGCGCACTATTTAAACAGCTCGGCCAATCAGA
>JAUCMX010000030.1:507394-564894 GCA_033459395.1 Hemibagrus guttatus | reverse complement strand
GAAGAGGAAAGGTAAGAGTGTAGGACGGAGAATAGGAACTCTGAATGTTGGTACTATGACAGGGAAAGGTAGAGAGCTGGCTGATATGATGGAGAGAAGGAAGGTGGATATACTGTGTGTACAGGAGACCAGGTGGAAGGGTAGCAAGGCTCGTAGTATAGGAGCAGGATTCAAGCTGTTTTATTATGGTGTGGATAGTAAGAGAAATGGGGTAGGTGTGGTCCTGAAGGAGGAGTTTGTGAGGAATGTTCTGGAGGTGAAGAGAGTGTCAGACAGGGTGATGAGTCTGAAGTTAGAGATTGAAGGGGTGATGTTGAATGTTGTTAGTGGTTATGCCCCACAGGTAGGTTGTGAGTTAGAGGAGAAAGAGAGATTCTGGAGTGAATTAGATGAGGTGATGGAGAGTATTCCCACGGGTGAGAGAGTGGTGATAGGAGCGGATTTTAATGGACATGTTGGTGAGGGGAACACAGGTGATGAGGAGGTGATGGGCAAGTTTGGAGTTAAGGAAAGGAACCTAGAAGATCTTCTTATGAAGATCATCCTATGTAGAAGAGGCAATCTGAAAGAGATTAGTGACTGTAAAGTGGTAGTGGGAGAGAGTGTAGCCAGACAGCATAGGATGGTGGTGTGTAGGATGACTTTGATGGTCTGTAAGAAGAAGAGGTCAGAGATAGAGAAGAAAACCAAGTGGTGGAAGCTGAAAAAGGAGGAATGTTGTGAGGAATTTAGACAGAAGTTGAGGCAGGCTCTGGGTGGTCAGGTAGTGCTGCCAGATGACTGGGAAACTACAGCAGAAGTGATCAGGGAGACAGGGAGAAAGGTGCTGGGTGTGTCATCTGGAAGGAGGAAAGAAGATAAGGAGACTTGGTGGTGGAATGAGGAAGTTCAGGATAGTGTCCAGAGGAAGAGATTAGCCAAGAAGAAGTGGGACATGGACAGGACTGAAGAGAATAGACAGGAATACAAGGAGTTACAGCGCAGAGTGAAGAGGGAGGTGTCTAAGGCCAAGCAGAAGGCATATGACGAGTTGTACACTAGGTTAGACACTAGAGAAGGAGAGAAGGACTTGTACAGGTTAGCTAGGCAGAGGGATCGAGATGGGAAGGATGTGCAGCAAGTTAGAGTTATTAAGGATAGAGATGGAAGGGTGCTCACAAGTGAGGAGAGTGTACAGAGGAGATGGAAGGAATACTTTGAGGAGCTGATGAATGAGGAAAATGAGAGGGAAAAAAGAGTAGAAGGGGTGAACTCTGTGGAACAGGAAGTAGATAAGATTAGAAAGGATGAAGTCAGGAAGGCTTTGAAGAGGATGAAAAGTGGGAAGGCCATTGGTCCTGACGACATCCCGGTGGAGGTCTGGAAGTGTCTGGGAGAGGCAGCAGTGGAATTTTTAACTAGTTTGTTCAACAGGGTTTTAGAGAGTGAGAGGATGCCTGAGGAATGGAGAAGAAGTGTGTTAGTGCCGATCTTTAAGAATAAGGGTGACGTGCAGAGTTGCAGTAACTATAGGGGGATAAAGTTGATGAGCCATACAATGAAGCTATGGGAAAGAGTAGTGGAAGCTAGGTTAAGGAAGGTAGTGGAAATTTGTGAGCAGCAGTATGGCTTCATGCCCAGAAAGAGCACAACAGATGCAATTTTTGCTCTGAGGATTTTGATGGAGAAGTATAGGGATGGTCAGAGGGAGTTGCACTGTGTGTTTGTAGACTTGGAGAAAGCGTATGACAGGGTGCCAAGAGAAGAGCTGTGGTACTGTATGAGGAAGTCAGGAGTAGCAGAGAAGTATGTCAGAGTGGTGCAGGACATGTATGAGAGGAGCAGGACAGTGGTGAGGTGTGCTGTAGGTCAGACAGAGGAGTTCAAAGTGGAGGTGGGACTGCATCAGGGATCGGCTCTGAGCCCCTTCCTGTTTGCTATAGTGATGGACCAGTTGTCAGAGGAGGTCAGACAGGAGTCTCCATGGACAATGATGTTTGTAGATGACATTATGATCTGTAGTGAGAGCAGGGAGCAGGTGGAGGAAAACCTGGAGAGGTGGAGGTTTGCGCTGGAGAGAAGAGGAATGAAAGTCAGTGGTAGTAAGACTGAGTACATGTGTGTGAATGAAAGGGAGGGAAGTGGAACAGTAAGGTTACAGGGTGAAGAGGTGAAGAAGGTACAGGAGTTTAAGTACTTGGGGTCAACAGTCCAGAGTAATGGAGAGTGTGGGAAAGAGGTAAAGAAGCGAGTGCAGGCAGGTTGGAATGGGTGGAGAAAGGTGTGGGGAGTTCTGTGTGAGAGGAAAATATCAGCGAGAATCAAGGGGAAGGTGTACAGGACAGTGGTGAGACCGGCCATGCTGTATGGTTTAGAGACAGTGTCACTGAGGAAGAGACAGGAGTCAGAGCTAGAGGTAGCAGAGCTGAAGATGTTGAGGTTCTCTTTGGGAGTGACAAGATTGGACAGGATTAGGAACGAGTACATCAGAGGGACAGCTCATGTTGGACGTTTGGGGGACAAAGTTAGGGAGGACAGATTAAGATGGTTTGGACATGTTCAGAGGAGGGAGAGTGAGTATATTGGTAGGAGAATGTTGGACATGGGGCTGCCAGGCAGGAGGCAAAGAGGAAGGCCAAAGAGGAGGTATATGGATGGAATTAATGAGGATATGAAGCTAGTGGGTGCAAGTGTTGAGGATGCAGAAGATAGGGATAGGTGGAGAGAGATGATTCGCTGTGGCGACCCCTGAAGGGAAAAGCCGAAAGAAGAAGAAGAAGAAGAAGAAGAAGAAGAAGAAGAAGAAGAAGAAGAAGAAGACTGTGAATTAAAGCAAATGTTTCATATCAAAGATGAGGATTTATTACCAAAACACTCTTACATACACAGGACACACACACTCATATACACAGGACACACACTTGTACACACACACACACACACACTTTTACATTGACAGGACACACACGGACACACGGACACACACACACACACGGACACACACACGGACACACGGACACACACACACACACACACACACCCTCCTGGAAGAACCGGGTGGTGTCGTTATGCTGAATGTTTTTATATTACACCATCAACATTCTTCCTCGGGTTTGTAAACACTAAACACTGATTAAAACTAACTGGAAATAAAAACTCGGTCTGAAATGTTTCACTACAGAATGTTAACTAATAATAACACGGACTTGTTTCAATTAGAGATCATTAACTAGCAGCTCTTTAACTCCTGTAATGTTGAACTAATTCGCGTTTATCGAGTAACAGACCGAGTAAAGAAGGGAATCGTTTAGTGAACCGAGTCCTGAAATGAGTCCGTGCTCTCCACTGCGGCTACGGGAGAGAGAGTAAACATGACACTCACAGTAATACGATACGACCGGGTCTCTTTCATCATGTTCCAGCGCTGTCCTGTAATGATGATGAACAGCTTTTAACTGCGGTGGGACAGCCATAATACTACAAAATGTCCAGTAATGCTTCAACAGGACCGGACAAAAACAAACAGCAGAAGGAGTCGCTTCCGGGTTTGATGAGTCAGGAAGTGTTTGGCGTGTTGCGTCATGACGTCAGCGCCCCCTGTCGGTGCGGAGGAGGATACAGAGTGCTGACTCATGTAACTAGCATGAGTTGTCTCTTTCATTTCCTTCATTTATTCTACAAATGAATCCAAAAAATGTCGGATTCTGTGTGCTGATATTTGTTACTGAGAGTAGCTACTTTCAGACAAGCTTCATTACAAATTACACACTATTTTAGTCTTTACAACAAAGAAATGCCTCGTCCATCTGTCCATTAAACCAAACTATTTGTGTCTCAATTCTCATAATTGTCATAATTATTATCTCATAATTGTCATCATTATAATAATAATTATTATTCCAGAGCACTAATGAGTACTAGCCCTAAACCGGTTTCCAGCTGCGTGAATTTTTAAAAGGGACTTTCCACCATAAACTGTCAAAGAAAAAAAATACATACAGAATATTTATTTTAAAAATAGTTGTATAAAGTGCAAATCCCACAAAAGACAGAGGAATGTAATTCTGTGAATTATGAGACACGAGCATGTGGTGAAGGTCCTGGAATGGTGTGTTGTTTCTGAGGTTTGGGAAATGGCACATACTTCGTGTGAATCCTGTTATATTTTGGATGTTTTTGTGTTTGAGGGAAATGCTGTAGGTCATATAACAGGGAGAATGAGTTTTATTCGTGCCTCAGATAGTTATAGTGATCATGAAGATAACAAAGGTAACAAAGATACCGAAACTACAGGCCTAGTGTCTGAATAGTCACATGACCCGTCCCAGGAGACGTCATTAAACACACAGTCCTGTAATAATGCCTCGAACGTCCTGCTCTGTCGTCTTCAGGATTGTTATCTTTCAGCACAGGATAGAAACTCACACCGTGCTGTGTTGTGGGCTCGAAAGTCTACTCATGGTTTAGTTTCTGCTATAATTCTATTTATTTATTTATTTATTTTTAATTATTCAGGCTCATGGTGCAGTAGAATCACTAGCTTGAATGCTAAAGAGCTGAACTCATCTATAATGTTTTAATCCAGTTAAAGTGATATGTATTTATATAGACTTTACAGCAACTGGAGCGACTCCTGCAGTCACAACACACGTGATTCCTGACATTTAACCACGATTAAATCCGTTTCAGTAAAGCTTGAGAATAATAAAGTGATGAAAAACACCAGCAGTTCGTCCTCAGAGGCCTGAGAAAAATGGAGTAAGCCTCGATTCCAAGGATGGATTACAGATAACGAGCAGGACGAGACAGACGAAGGCGAGACTGGATTAGAATATGCAAATTAGGACTGTGTGAAGTAAGCCACACCCACGTGACATGTGCTGATTAAACTCAGATTATCTCAGAAACCCGGTCTGTGCTGCATTTCACTTAAAGAGAAGATTGTTTTAACATTTCACTTAAAGAGCATCTGAATCAGCGTTGTTCAGGTATGAACTCTTTCTTGCATCATGTCCTCACTGATAAACAGATAGTCGAAGGTTTGAGGAGGAAATAAAATATAAAGCACATCCGTCACATGAGATTTCTGCTGCTGTTTCTGGTTTTTTATGAAAGAAAAAATGCAGAAAATCCTGAATTAGAGTTATATTTAATATAACTTAAGCAGGTTTCTTATTTATTTATTTCATTACTTAGTTATCTATCTATCAAATTTATTTATGAATAATTTTTTTGACCTCATAAATCAATGTTTTATATCAAATATTTTATCTTCATCTGATATTACGCATATATTTAAATAAATATAAATAAAGGTCTAGCATACGTACATAGACTCGGAATTGTTTTATTTATTTATTACTTTTATTATTTCTATTTATCTTACAGCAGTTTTATTTTCCACTGTTTGTGCTGTATAGGTTTTCTCTGATGTTACATCTCTTAACTTTAACACTAATTTCCTCTACAGAGGATTAATAAAGGAACATCTCTTCACCTTCATCATCATCATCATTTTTAAGGATCTGGAGGTTCTCTGTGGTTCCCCTGTACATTCTACATGAATGAGTCGTGCAGTTAAAGCAGTGAAGGCCGAGCTCCTCATGTGTTCTTCTGCAGCCTGAGCAGCCAGTTCTGGTGTGGAGGCCAGGCCGGGTCTCTCCGGTGACCGGAGTCATGTTCCACTCAGAGGTTATTTTAAGGGTCTGCTCTGTCACAGCTGTTGTCTCAGGCCCCTCAGTGCTGCTGGAATTTCCTCACCTTTTTCTCTGAGCTGCTAGCGTGGGACGAACTGCTCCATTACCTTCTTCTGCTCTGTGGACTGAAGAGCTACAGTTATCGTAAGTACTCTTTAAGAGTGTAAAGCTTTAAGCTGTGTAGGTTTCTCTGATCGACGTAGCTGTGTGCTCGTTGTAGCTCTGATGCTTTTATTCGCTCTGATTGAGGCGTCACGGTGTGTCCGGCGTCTGAATCATGAAATGTTGTGATTTCTGCTGAAAGGACAAGACGCTAAAATCTAACACAAACACAGTGATTACTCGGATTCACATTGAAATGTTTATGAAGTAATAAATTCTCCTGTAGGTCTGCTGGGTGATACGAAGCATGGAGTCACTGAGGGCTATCTTTATTTTCCATATTTAGAAGCTCCGTAAATAGAGCTGTGGTTTGGACCATGTGCCGGGTGACGACAGGTCAAAAAAACACCTCTGTGATGAGATAAGCAGCAGTAACCGTCCTGAAGCAATAAACCACGGGATAAACAACGATCCAGTTTCTCCAAAGTCACTGGAGTTTCTGTCAGCAACATCGAGTGCTGTAACGTCCAGCTTCCTTTAAACTGTCCGGAGTTCTTCCACGGTTCTTCTGCGGTTCTTCCACGGTTCCATCGCGTTCCACTGCTCCAGAAAAATGCAAATAGATGTTTTGTGAATGAATCTGAATTATATCTCAATTTCAGACTTCAGTTAAATGTAGAAGTCTCCAACAAGTTCCAGCTCTGACATCAAGCAAGAACCTTCTCACACTTTTCTCCCAGGCTTCTTTGTCATGGTTGTTTTATTTCTCAGATAATGGAGAGCAGTTCTCAGCCATCTGACGCCATCGAGCAGGTCAGTGATGTGGAGGAGAAACCTGTGGACCCAATGGAAGTGTTCAGCAGGCAGCTGGAGGACATCATCAACACCTATGGTTCTGCATGCAGCCTGCTGGAAGAGAAGATCTCCAGCTTGGAGAAGGATGAAGAGAACTTGGAGGAAGAGAGCACGGATGCTAACGCGGTGGTGAGCAGCGACCTGGAGACGGAACCAACAGCTAGCGGGCTTCTGGAAGGTCTGGGTAAGGATGGTGATTTATCCTTAGGAATCGTTCGTAAGATGAATTTTTACTCTGAATATTTATTTACACATGTAAGCTCTTCCATCTGGTCCAGTTTACTCATCAGGACAAGATTCAATAACCAGATTCCCCAAAAAATCAGCTGGATTAAAAAAAACAACAAAAAAAACAGAGCAGAATATTTGAGTAGTGTTTTTTTTCTCATGTCCAGAGGATCCTGATGGAGCTGGACAGTTCAGTGCAGTTCAGCGTCCTTTATTTTACACTGAAACACACACGTCACTGCACACACAGTGTTGTGTATACACAGGGCGTGTGTGTAACCGAGATCACGGGGTTTATCCTGCAGCTGGAGGAGGATCAGTGTGTGGATTAAACACTGACTCTTTACCTGCAGATATCTCTCACAACCTCCACAAAACTCACAGGGTTTAACTTAAACACTTTATATTCAATACCTGGAATTTGTTATTTTAATAAACACTGCACACAAACAACACACAAACAACACACAAACAACACACAAGCACCACACAAACATCACACAAACACCACACAAACAACACACAAGCACCACACAAACACCACACAAACATCACACAAACACCACACAAACAACACACAAGCATCACACAAACACTCGCACAACACCACACAACACTGCACAACACTATACAAACACAACACAAACACTGCACAAACAGCACACAACACATAAGCATCACATAAACAACGCACAAACACTATACAAACACCAAACAAACACTGTACAAACACCATACAAGCATCACATACACCCTGCACAAACACCACACAAACACTGCGCAAACATCACACAAACACTACACAAACACCACACAAGCACTGCACAAACATCACACAAACACTGCACAAACACCACACAAACACCGCGCAAACATCACACAAACACCACACAAACACTGCACAAACACTACTCAAACATCACACAAACATCACACAAACACCACGCAAACATCACACAAACACTACACAAACACCATGCAAACATCACACAAACACTACACAAACATCACACAAACACCACACAAATACTGCACAAACACTACACAAACACCACACAAACACTGCACAAACACCACACAAACATCGCACAAACACCACACAAACACTGCACAAACACTACTCAAACACCGCACAAACACCACACAAACTCTCCACAAACACCACACAAACACTGCACAAACACCACACAAACTCTCCACAAACATCAAACACTACACAAACTCTCCACAAACACCGCACAAACACCACACAAACACCATATAAACCCTGCACAAACATTGGACAAACATTGCACAAACACCACAGAAACATCACACAAACACCACACAAATACTGCACAAACACTACACAAACATCACATAAACACCACACAAACATCACACAAACACCACATAAACAAACACCACACAAACATCGCACAAACACCACACAAACACTACAGAAACATCGCACAAACACCATACAAACACTACACAAGCATCACACAAACACTACACAAACATTGCACAAACACCACACAAACACTACACAAACACCACACAAACATTACACAAACTCCACCCAAACAAACACCACAAAAACACCACACAAGCACCACACAAACACCACACAAACATCACATAAACACTACACAAACATCACACAAACTCCACACAAACAAACACCACACAAACTCTCCACAAACACCACACAAACACCGCACAAACACCATGTAAACCCTGCAGAATCACCACACAAACATCACACAAACACCGCACAAATATGGCACAAACACTACACAAACATCACATAAACACCACATAAACAAACACCACACAAACATCGCACAAACACTACACAAACACCACACAAACATCACACAAACACCACACAAACACTGCACAAACATCACACAAACACCACACAAACACCATATAAACAAACACCACACAAACACTACACAAACATCACACAAACACCACACAAACACTACACAAACACCGCACAAACACTACACAAACACCACACAAACATTACACAGGCTCCACACAAACACCACACAAACCACACAAACATCACACAAATATAACACAAACACCACACAAACATCACATAAACAAACAGCACATAAACATTACACAAACACCACACAAAGACCACACAAACATTACTCAAACACCACACAAACAAACACCACACAAGCACTACACAAACACCGCAAACACCACACAAACACCACACAAATATCACACAAACACCACACAAACATCACACAAACATCACACAAATATCACACAAACACCACACAAACATTACACAAACAAACACCACACAAGCACTACACAAACACCACACAAACAACACACAAATATTGCACAAACCACACAAACACTAAACAAACACCTCACAAACACACACACACACACACACACACATGTAGATGTGTAGTTACCCTTTAACCCTACACTTATCTCATCCTAGTGTTGATTCTCTTCATCTCCTGCGGTGTTTATTCACTGCTCTGTTGTTGTTTTTGTTGATGATGTTGTTGTTGTTGTTGTTGTTGATGATGTTGTTGTTGTTGTTGATGATGTTGTTGTTGTTGATGATTTTGTTGTTGTTGTTGTTGATGATGTTGTTGTTGTTGTTGATGATTTTGTTGTTGTTGTTGTTGATGATGTTGATGTTGTTGTTGATGTTGTTGTTGTTGATGATGTTGTTGTTGATGATGTTGTTGTTGTTGTTGATGATTTTGTTGTTGTTGTTGTTGATGATGTTGTTGTTGTTGTTGATGATTTTTTTGGGTTGTTGTTGATGTTGATGTTGTTGTTGTTGTTGATGTTGTTGTCGTTGATGTTGTTGTCGTTGATGATGTTGTTATTGATGATGTTGTTGTTGTTGATGATGTTGTTGTTGATGATGTTGTTGTTGATGTTGTTGTTGATGATGTTGTTGTTGTTGATGATGATGTTGTTGTTGATGATGTTGTTGTTGTTGTTGATGATGATGTTGTTGTTGATGATGTTGTTGTTGATGATGTTGTTGTTGATGATCTTGTTGTTGATGATGTTGTTGATGATGTTGTTGTTGATGATGTTGTTGATGATGTTGTTGTTGTTGTTGTTGTTGTTGATGATGTTGTTGTTGTTGTTGATGATGATGTTGTTGTTGATGATGTTGTTGTTGTTGATGATGTTGTTGTTGTTGATGATGTTGTTGTTGTTGATGTTGTTGTTGATGTTGTTGTTGTTGATGATGTTGTTGTTGATGATGTTGTTGTTGTTGTTGTTGATGATGTTGTTGTTGATGATGTTGTTGTTGTTGTTGTTGATGATGTTGTTGTTGATGATGTTGTTGTTGTTGTTGATGTTGTTGTTGATGATGTTGTTGTTGTTGATGATGTTGTTGTTGTTGATGATGTTGTTGTTGTTGATGATGTTGTTGTTGATGATGTTGTTGTTGATGATGTTGTTGTTGTTGATGATGTTGTTGTTGATGATGTTGTTGTTGTTGTTGTTGATGATGTTGTTGATGATGTTGTTGTTGTTGATGTTGTTCAGATAAAGAAGCTTCACTTCTGCTGCAAAGCCTAAAAGCTCTGATGTCACCGGAGGAGAAAGTGGAGATGGTGCTGAGGAAATACGCAGAGCTCGTGAGTTTCCAACTGTGTTCTTCTACACACACGTGACGTCCAGCTAACTCCAACAGAAATGGCACCCTCCTCTACACACTCCTTTACAGCTACACACACACACACACACACACACACACACACTCGAGTCGACAGCTGTCTAAAAATCCAGCACAAATGTTTGGAGACACACCTCTGGGGCGGGACAGATAGAGTTCTAGAGAGGATTTCATTGGATGATCAGGACATTATTACTGGATACGAACCATAACACTGAGGAATTTTGATTTGTGTGTGTGTGTGTATGTGTGTGTGTGTAGCTGAAGGAGCAGAAGAATGAGCAGGTACAGCTGAAGCTGCTTCAGAAGAGACAAGGCCTCCTGGTTAAACAGAAGGACCAGCTCCAGTTAGAGCACAGCCGTGGAATCCTGGCACGCAGCAGGTTGGAGATCCTCTGTCAAGATCTTCATGAGCACAACAAGACCCTGAAGGTGAGCCAGCTCAGTCCAGATCTGCTGAAATGTCCATTAGAAGGAAAAGCTCAGCACCTCTACAGTGGTTTAGTGAGCTCTTCTTACCAGGATTGAAGCTGTTCCTTCACCTGATCTGAGGTCAGGAATTAGCAATGCTAATGCTAACTCCATCATGAAGAAGATCTGAAGAATCTCAACTCTGTAATAAAATCATTTTATCTTAAAACAGATAAAAATGAACCGAGAAACAGCGGTAGGTCCCGTAGGGTATGTTCTCTCTAGCTCCAGCTCTGCTCTCTATATCTGTGTTTCAGGAGGACATGCTTCAGAAGTGCCAGGAGGATGAGAGAAAGCGAGCGGAGATCCACAGCCACTTCCAGAACACGGTGCTGGACATCCAGACCCAGATCGAGCAGCACAGCAACCACAACAACAAACTGTGTCAGGAGAACACGGAACTGGCCAAGAAGCTGACCTCCATCCTGCAGCAGTATGAGAAGAGAGAGGAGGTGTGTTACACACACACACACACACACACACTACAGAGGCGTACAGAAGCAGATCTGTAGTGTGATGCCGCCGCCACCGTGCTTCACCATGTTTGTGGTGTTCTGGTGTTTGTCTTGTTTTTTGCACCAATCGACCTTTTAGAAAGTTTTTCTTTGGTCTCATCAGAACCTAACACATCTTACAACGTGCTCTGTGGTGCTTTAAGTGAGCTTAGATGCTTTTTTACCGTGATAAAGTTCTGTAATCTACTGACCCAACCTCGTCACTCAGACGATTATTCAGTATTTGTAAGATGTTCCTGCAGCTCCTTTAACGTTGCTGTTGGTCTCCTGAAAGCCAGCCTGATAAACGCTCCTCTTGTCCTGTCGTCAGTTTTCTCCTGGTGGACCTTTCCACAGTGAGATGAGAGCTGCTTCATGAGATCCAACCCTTTTCTAAAAACACAGTATAATCATATCTCTGGACTACCAGAAGGACCAGACCTCACCAGATCTCATGGATTAAGACGTACACTGTGTATGAAGAACATTTACACTCAGGTGACATCTTAATAATCTGAAGCCAATATTCAGCATCAGAGTCTGATCTCACTCATGTTCTTGTAGCTGAATGAATCCACACAAATCCAGTGGAAATCCTTCACAGAAGAGTGGAGTGGAGTGGAGGAGGTTCTTATAACGTCAAACCTGATAGATAAAGATGTTCAACAGGGACATATGGGTGTGTAATTTATTTAAGTTCCTGGAGGAACCTTGTTCACTGCGTCAGCTTCATGTGGTTGAAATGACAATAAAAGCTTCTTGACTTGATGGTCAGGGGTGCACAAACTTTTTTTTTCTCTCTAAAAGAACACTCTAATGCTAGATTTTTTACAATCTTTACATTTCAAACAGAGCTTGGAGAAGATATTCAAACAGAAGGATCTGCAGCAGCAGCTGTCTGATGCCAAGCTGGAAGAAGCTAACCTACGTCTGAAGGACGCTGAGGAGAAACATAAGAGGGAGAAGGAATACGTGAGTTACGCAACACCCTCTCCGAGCAGGAAGACTTCTCCTGAATTCTGTTCATTTGTACTTCCTAGCACTGCTAACTGATTTCTGACAGTGTGCATGTGTGTGCGGGGTGTGTGGGGCGTGCGTGCGTGTGCGTGTGTGTGTGTGTGTGTGGAGAACAGACTCATGTCCCATAGTAATGTCTTGCTGTCTTTGTTGCTAGTTGCTTAAAGAAGCAATTGACAAAACAAAGAAATGCTTCACAATGAAGGAACAGGAGTTGCAGATGAAGAAGCAGGTAAAGTGGAGCGGTCATCCTCTCTCTCTGTCTGTGTCTGTGTGTGTGTGTGTCTGTGTCTGTGTGTGTGTGTGTGTAAGAGCAGTTACTGACTCATGCTGCGGAGTCGAAGCTCCAGGTTAAAGAGCTGAAAGAGCAGAACACAGTGATGCAGGCGCAGGTGAATATCCAGTTTAGTGTCTCATCATCATCTACTCTGTACATCTGAGAACATGAGTGCAGGACAGATCCTCAGACAGGAAGTCATCACCACCTTCATTCATTACATCACTTCCTGTAGAACTGAAGATGAGAAGCTTTGAGTCAGATTGAGTTAGTTGAAAGTCTCAGTGCAGAACCTCCACACACTGATGTCCAGACTGTGTCCAGGCTCAGGGGTCAGACCTGCTGCTGTGTGTGGAGTGTTAGAGAAGCTGGTGAATGAGCCGAAATACAGAATATAAACATTACAACATCCACGTATTTATTTATTTATTTATTTATTTATTAACATGTCAATAAAAATCCTTAGGTCTTTAAACATGCAACACACACACACACACACACACACACACACTCTCTCTCTCACTGTCACTCTCACACACATTCACACACACACACACACACACACACACACACACACACACACATTCACACACACACACACACACAATTACCCCCTCCCCCCACCCACCCCCAAACACACACACACACACACACACACACACACACTTATCCAGCACACAGTGCAGTTCCAGTTATTCAGGAACAGGAATATCTCTCTGCAGGAATCAGGGTGAAGTTCCTCCAGCATTTACTCCTGCAGAAACTCGTCTATCATTTAAAATATAAATCTAAAATATTTAACTGTGTATTTTTATGAGATCATATTTTTATTCTTGTAATTTTATATATAAATAAAATTCTGAGAAGCTCAGTGGTTTTTCTGTTCTCCTGTAGCTGGTGCTGTACTCGCAGAAGTTTGATGAGTTCCAGGCCACGCTGGCCAAGAGCAACGAAGTTTACTCCGTTTTCAAACAAGAGATGGACAAGGTGCGTTAATGACCACCACCACACCTTCATGTCACGTGTCAAACACAATATTCACACTGGTCAGTGCTTCTGTTAATCATCTCACTCATCTACACAGATGACCATGAAGATGAAGAAACTGGAGAAGGAGTCAAACATGTGGAAGATCCGCTTTGATAGCTGCAACAAAGCTCTGACGGAGATGATTGAGGAGGTAACCTGCTGCATCTCTGTGGTCAGAAGTGTTTACTCAAACCTTTCCTAATTTTCTGACGTTTCTGCATTTTCCACAGAGATCTGAGAAGGGCAAAGAGCTGGAGATGTTCACTGTGAAGATCGATAAGTTGCAGATGTTGTGCCGAGCGCTCCAAGAGGAGAGGAAAGTCCTGTACGAGAAGATAAAGGATATCCGCCTGCAGACCACTTCAGCCTCAGTGCCTCTGACGGACATCACCGAGGACGAGATTCCAGAGCTCGTCATCTCAGAGCCGGTCAGAAACCCGGCGCTGACCGCAGAGATAGAGAAGCTGTGGAAGGAGCAAGCCCGTCTGCAGGAATTTGCAGCATCACTGATGGTCTCAACTGCAGAGGACATGGGCAGCTCTGACACTGAGGAGGAATCATCTGAACCTCAACTAGCTCCTCTTCCTCCTGTGCCTAGTAAGACAATCCAGTTAGAGTCCACTCAACAGGAAGAAGAACCACCTAAACTAGAACCAGCTAAAGTAGAGCCACCCAAAGCAGAACCACTTAAAGCAGAACCACCCAAAGAAGAACCACCCAAAGAAGAACCACCCAAAGCAGAACCACCCAAAGAAGAACCACCCAAAGCAGAACCACCTAAAGCAGAACCACCTAAAGTAGAATCACCCAAAGAAGAACCACCTAAAGCAGAACCACCTAAAGCAGAACCACCCAAAGCAGAACCACCCAAAGAAGAACCACCCAAAGCAGAACCACCTAAAGCAGAACCACCTAAAGTAGAATCACCCAAAGAAGAACCACCTAAAGCAGAACCACCTAAAGCAGAACCACCCAAAGCAGAACCACCCAAAGAAGAACCACCCAAAGCAGAACCACCTAAAGCAGAATCACCCAAAGAAGAACCACCTAAAGCAGAACCACCTAAAGCAGAACCACCCAAAGCAGAACCACCCAAAGAAGAACCACCTAAAGCAGAACCACCCAAAGAAGAACCACCTAAAGTGGAACCACCTAAAGTAGAACCACCTAAAGCAGAACCACCTGAAGTGGAACCACCTAAAGCTGAAGAACCCAAAGCGGAACCATCTAAAGCTGAAGAAAAGTTAACCAAAGTACCAAACAAAAATGAAAACACACACCCGAACACAAAGAACCACAAAGAACCCAAAAAACCACGACCCAAAGAAGTGAAGACAGTAACAGCTCAAGCTGAAGCTCCTCAAGTGAATTCCAGCAAGCATGATCTTCACCCAGAACCTGACCCCAAAGCCGAGTCTACTAAAGAAGCTCCAGGGGCAGAAGTGGAGCCTATAAAAGCAGAACCTGAGGCTTCGACAGCAGGAGCAGCAAAACCACAGAACCTGAAACCCCCAGAGTCCAAACCCGGCGCTAACAAAGCCCACGGCAAGAAACCGAGCAACTCCAAGAAGAAACCTGCAGCCAAACCAGCCAAGAGGAGCTGAAGAGAAGATGGTCATGGAGTGTGTGATTCCACTCGTTTCCTCTGATTCCTGATTTACAGTGTGTGTGTGTGTGTGTGTGTGTGTGTGTGTGTGTATTTTCTCTATAAAGCTGATTAAATAGAGGTGTTGTTTATTCTGCGTGTGTGATTCTCCTTCTTCACTCAGAAATAAAAAAAAGCTACGTTCTAAGCTCTGGGAGCTATAACGCTAAAAACACTTGTGTGTGTGTTGTATGTGTGTATATTTGTGTTGTGTGTGTGTGGTGAGTGTGTGTGTTGTGCTTTGTGTGTGTATGTGTGTATTCAGTTTTCTGGTGAAATACAACAGCTCCTCTACAAATAACAAGAATCTGGAAAGATCTGTCGGCATGGCAACTTGTCGGCATGACACACACACACACACACACACACACACAAGCTGCCGGTGATTACAGTGATAATATTCAACACATTTCCATTACGTCTGAGAGAAAAGTGTGTGTGATGTTACGTAGCGAGTCTTCAAATCATCTTCAATAGTGAAGCTGTGAGAGAGGGATGAGGAAGATCTCCACATCACCTGAACAGGGTGTGTGTGTGTGTGTGTGTGTACAGTGTTACTATAAAGCATACAGTCTGAGACTCTGCATTAAATCATGGAGAGTAGGGACGGAGTTTTAGAGCCAATGAGTACAGAAAAGTACAAGGTTATAAACTCATTACCTTTTAAAATAAATTTCGAGTTCAAATAAAATGAAATGAAAGAATGAAAAATGTTTATGTTTTTTATTTTCCCGAAAACTCCGTCTTATTCCAGTAGATCTGAACACAGGAACATCCAGCTGTTATGCATTTCATTTTATTTGTTCTTTGTACAAAAGGGTGAATTTGGCATGTACAGATACATTCACTTGTCACAGTATAATTCTTGTTCTGTGGGTGTAAATGCCAGATGAGAAGATCTGCTGGACAAACAGTGAAGCACTTCCTGTGTCCATCCTCAGATTCACTGCCATCACTCTCATCTCAATTTCATTAAAAAAAAAAAAGAATTCAGACAAATAAATTTCCCTAGGAAGAAAATAAAGGGAAGGAAACTAGCATGCATGAAGAACTTTTGTCAATAAGCTTCCAGGACTTTGAAGGAGGAGAAAGGTTTGACGAAGTGATAGTCCAGATTTCCACAGTGAGGACACTGCTGGACGTTACTGTACTCCGAGAAATACTGCATTCCCACTCGCACGTCAATCACAGGCTTCCCACAGTGCTTACAGTTCAGTCTGGCCTGGGGGGGAGCGGGGGGGGGAGAGAGAGGGAGAGGAGGGGAGAGAGAGAGAGAGAGAGAGAGAGAGAGGAAGAGAGGGAGCGGGGGGAGCAAGAGAGGGAGAGAAGGGGAGAGAGAGAGAGAGAGGGGAGAGGAAGAGAGGGAGTGGGGGGGAGCAAGAGAGGGAGAGGAGGGGAGAGGAAGAGAGAGAGAGAGAGAGAGAGAGAGAGGAGGGGAGAGAGAGAGAGAGAGAGAGGGGAGGGGAGAGAGAGAGCGAGAGAGGGAGAGGAGGGGAGAGGGAGAGAGAAAGAGAGAGAGATAGAGGAAGAGAGAGAGGAGGGGAGAGGGAGAGAGAGAGAAAGAGAGAGAGAGAGGAAGACGGGGGGGAGCGAGAGAGGGAGAGGCGGGGAGAGGGAGAGAGAGACGGGGGGCGGTGAGGGGGGGAGAGGGAGAGAGAGAGAGAGACAGAGGGGGAAAGAGAGAGAGAGACGGGGGAGAGGGAGGGGGAGAGAGAGACAGAGGGGGAAAGAGAGAGAGAGACAGAGGGGGGAGAGCGAGAGAGGGAGAGGAGGGGAGAGGGAGGGGGAGAGAGGGAGAGGGAGAGGAGGGGAGAGGGAGGGGGAGAGAGGGAGAGAGACAGGGGGGGAGAGGGAGGGGGAGAGAGAGACAGAGGGGGAGAGAGAGAGAGAGACAGAGGGGGGGAGAGCGAGAGAGGGGGAAAGAGAGAGAGAGACAGGGGGGGAAAGAGAGAGAGAGACGGGGGGGAGAGCGAGAGAGGGAGAGGAGGGGAGAGGGAGGGGGAGAGAGGGAGAGGAGGGGAGAGGGAGGGGGGGAGAGGGAGGGGGAGAGAGGGAGAGGAGGGGAGAGGGAGGGGGAGAGAGGTAGAGGAGGAGAGAGGGAGGGGGAGAGAGGTAGAGGAGGAGAGAGGGAGGGGGAGAGAGGTACAGGAGGGGAGAGGGAGGGGGAGAGAGGTAGAGGAGGAGAGAGGGAGGGGGAGAGAGGGAGAGGAGGGGAGAGGGAGGGGGGGGAGAGGGAGAGGGCGAGATAAAGAATTTAGAGCTCTCAGTAATAAAGCAGTAATTAATCTACATCACTCTTCCTATTTTATTGAACTGAATGTTAGTTTTGTGGGCGTTACCTTATTTGGAATTTTGTGGGTGTTACCAAATGTAAATCAGCTGTGCCGTGTGTGTGTATGTGTGTGTGTGGGTATGTGTGGGTGTGTATGGGTGTGTTTGGGAATTTACCGGTTATTCCACAACATACACACACGAGTACAAAACAGAGTTTCTGAAACATCTGTAAATGAAGTTTACAGAAAATATTTACACACACCTCCGGGATTAATAAAGGAGCTGGACTTTAAACTGACCAGAGATTCACACAGTAAACTGCTGTCCACTCGTCATGCACTGGAACTCTTACTGGACATAAAAGCACTGACTGCTCATTTGTTTAGCTTCATGATTTATTTCGAAGTTTACTGAAAAAGGTGCGAAAAAGCAAAATACTGACAAGCTCCATGACAACCACAATAAAGTAAATATGTTTATAAACTCAGACACACACATCACCCTGAGCTAACGCTGCGCAGTGTTTACAAACATTACGCAATCACAGCTTTTATTTATTTCATACCATACTGATGCATTTACTTCACTCTGATGTCATCTGTCAGTCACACAAAAGGGGCAGAGCTTATTCCACTGTCTGATCAAAATATCTACACTGTCTGATCAAAATATCTACACTGTTCAAAATATCTACACTGTCTGATCAAAATATCTACACTGTTCAAAATATCTACACTGTTCAAAATATCTACACTGTCTGATCAAAATATCTACACTGTTCAAAATATCTACACTGTCTGATCAAAATATCTACACTGTCTGATTAAAATATCTACACTATCTGATCAAAATACCTACACTGTCTGATCAAAATATCTACACTGTCTGATCAAAATATCTACACTGTCTGATCAAAATATCTACACTATCTGATCAAAATATCTACACTGTTCAAAATATCTACACTGTTCAAAATATCTACACTGTCTGATCAAAATATCTACACTATCTGATCAAAATACCTACACTGTTCAAAATATCTACACTGTCTGATCAAAATATCTACACTATCTGATCAAAATATCTACACTGTTCAAAATATCTACACTGTCTGATCAAAATATCTACACTGTTCAAAATATCTACACTGTCTGATCAAAATATCTACACTGTCTGATCAAAATATCTACACTGTCTGATCAAAATACCTACACTGTTCAAAATATCTACACTGTCTGATCAAAATATCTACACTGTCTGATCAAAATATCTACACTGTTCAAAATATCTACACTGTCTGATCAAAATATCTACACTGTCTGATCAAAATATCTACACTGTCTGATCAAAATATCTACACTATCTGATCAAAATACCTACACTGTCTGATCAAAATATCTACACTGTCTGATCAAAATATCTACACTATCTGATCAAAATATCTACACTGTTCAAAATATCTACACTGTCTGATCAAAATATCTACACTGTCTGATCAAAATATCTACACTGTCTGATCAAAATATCTACACTATCTGATCAAAATACCTACACTATCTGATCAAAATATCTACACTGTTCAAAATATCTACACTGTCTGATCAAAATATCTACACTGTCTGATCAAAATACCTACACTGTTCAAAATATCTACACTGTCTGATCAAAATATCTACACTGTCTGATCAAAATATCTACACTGTTCAAAATATCTACACTGTCTGATCAAAATATCTACACTGTCTGATCAAAATATCTACACTGTCTGATCAAAATATCTACACTATCTGATCAAAATACCTACACTGTCTGATCAAAATATCTACACTGTCTGATCAAAATATCTACACTATCTGATCAAAATATCTACACTGTTCAAAATATCTACACTGTCTGATCAAAATATCTACACTGTCTGATCAAAATATCTACACTGTTCAAAATATCTACACTGTCTGATCAAAATATCTACACTGTTCAAAATATCTACACTGTCTGATCAAAATATCTACACTGTCTGATCAAAATATCTACACTGATCAAAATATCTACACTGTTCAAAATATCTACACTGTCTGATCAAAATTTCTACACTATCTGGTCAAAATATCTACACTGTCTGATCAAAATATCTACACTATCTGATCAAAATATCTATACTGTTCAAAATATCTACACTGTCTGATCAAAATATCTACACTATCTGATCAAAATATCTACACTGTCTGATCAAAATATCTACACTGTTCAAAATATCTACAGTCTGATCAAAATATCTACACTGTTCAAAATATCTACACTGTCTGATCAAAATATCTACACTGTCTGATCACAACATGAATTAGAGAAAATTCAACATGAACCCAGTTCAACTTAAAACACTAAAAGACAGTTGAGGCGGATCCCTAACTGCAGTGTGTGTGTGTGTGTGTGTGTGTGTGTGTGTGGTAATTATACATTCCTTGACTATTAGTCTGATTATAAAGCTATTGTTCATGTTTGGTCTAATCTCACTGCTCAGGTGAATAAACTCTCTTTAGGACCCAGGTGTAGTCTGGAGCAGTATGATGGTGTAATAATCTCCACTGAGACTCCTCCAGAGTGTGTGAGCAGCCAGTGATCTCTGACTCCGCCCACTGGTGACATCAGAATGAGACTCCTCCAGACTGTGTGTCTTTAGAAATGCCTCCTGTCAGTCATTCTCTAGACACGCCCACAATATCCCTTCACTCCTCCCATCTCTGTCTGAATTCAGTGAGTGCCCATTGCAGCCACATAATCCTGCTGTGACTCACTTACAGAGAAAAAAACATCAGCAGAGATTTTCCAAGATGGAGTCCTTCATCATGTCCAGGAGCAGGACGTAAAGACGTCCAGTATAAACCTGGATGTGTCTGAAGAGCAACTTGACTCTATCTTTATGCTTAGAACTTTGAGTTTGATTTGAAGTTGATGTGTGTATTAAAGTGATGCTATGACACTGCTTGCTAATGCTAACTCCAGTCAAACCACCACAGGTCCTGTGGGTGGAGCTTTGTGTCCATGGGTGGGAATGGGGGTGGAGTCAAGGAGAAAAAATTTCACTCTTATTCTCGTTCAGCTTAACCTGTACAGAGACCTTCTCTTCTGATAGCACATCATCTGGACACATCGTACTAATGCAGCTGTGTCTCAGGAGAACATTAGCTCTGTGATGAAGGACAGAATCTATCTTTAATCGGGACTGAGGAAGAATAAACCTGTGAATCTGCTGATGCTGAGTACTCTGATAGATTGGACAGTCTGAGTCCTTATGTGTGTTAAACACCAGGATTTAACACTGAGAGCTGCTAGACCTCTTCACCCAGGTAGAGTCAGAGTCAGAATCAGAGTCAGAGTCAGAATCAGAGTCAGAGTCAGAGTCAGAGTCAGAGTCAGAATCAGAGTCAGAATCAGAGTCAGAATCAGAGTCAGAGTCAGAATCAGAGTCAGAATCAGAATCAGAGTCAGAGTCAGAGTCAGAGTCAGAATCAGAGTGGCTCGGATAAACTTGGACGAGAAGACGTCCTCCAGAGTTCAGTGTGAACTGCTACAAAACACACAAACATCAGACACATCAGATCTTTCACAGTGTGGACTGTCCAATCTGTCAGATCCTGACAGGCATGATGCTGATGGTCACTTCTTCTCTGAGGTGAGACTGAGACGTTAGCAAGCTGAAGAGCAGCGACTGAAGCCATCAAGAGGAACCTCGCTGTGTGAAGAAACTAACAAACTAACAATTAATGAAAAACCTCATAAAACTCTCCAGATGAATCGAACAAACTTCACACGGCTGAAAACGGAGACGTGTGTAAAGACGTGAAGGGATAACGAGCTTCTGATGGAGTCTCTGATTACTGAACTACTACAGTAAACTCGGACGCCAGCTGAAACGACTGACCAGTAACACACTTGGACTCACAGAAACACCTCAGAGAGGAAATCTCACCTCTCTCTCTCGCTCTCCCTCTTTCTCTCCCTCTTTCTCTCTCTCTCTCAGTGGCCAGCTCTCCTTCTGAACAGCAACATGCTTTTTAATCTTCACTTCTTTCACACAGGTTTAATTATGATTTCCACTTTCACCAGGTGGAAGAACCTTGAGTCACACAAACACTCCAGCTGTGTTCCTCTCACACACTCCAGTAGCTCAACACATCTGTCTACATCTGCAGTGTTTCAGTGTTTCTGTTAATTCTATGAATTCTGCTGTGTTCTGGTCATCAATCACATGTGATATCTCTATTGTTCTCCTCACATAAAAGGAGGTGTGGCCATGTATCTCTCTCTCTCTCTCTCACACACACACACACACACACACACACACACACACACACACACACACACATCTAATCAGAAGGAGTTCATTTTATTTCAGTTCATTTCCTTTCACTGACTCTTCTAGTTCCTTCTTGTGGTTATTACACATCGGTCACTGATTAGAGATTCTCTTTAATGTGAAGATCTGATCCTTTCTCAGTCACACGTTTTGTGACTCCACCTTCTACAGAGTGTGTTTCAGCTTCTCTTCTCTACACACTATACACCTGTGAAGTTCTGGACAATCCTGTTGTTATTACTCATTAACTCATTTCCCTTCACTCGTTGTGATTATTAGCGTAGTTGGACCGTTAGCAGTGATCTAACACACAACACTGCCCTACAGGAGATGTTCCAGAATCGCTAGAACCTGAGGAACCTAGTGGTGATCACATACCTGACAACAAGGTGAAGCAGCCAGAATGTCGTAGGTGTACATCGTACCCAGCTGGTGCCAGCTTCCGTCCCATCGGGATTTGCACTTTATACACACGATTTTGTGCACACCTTCCAGACAGTCCACACAGATAGCATACAGGTGCATCAGCCTCCCTGTGGACATCAGAAGGAGAGACACATGCAGCAGAAATATCTCCTGAGGAAGATACCAGGAGCTCAGGATCCTCTGTGTCTCTCATCATTAATGCTTTGAACATCACAAGAATAAAGTCATCTAGAAAGATCTGAAAGCTTCACGCTGTAATATTTACACGGATTTGTTTTTTCACTCGTGATATGATTTACTTATTTCTTTCATTTTATTACAAAATGACTTTTATTTCATTCTCAACCTTCAGGGAGTCTAAACTGAGGATCAGAAAAGATTCTCCACTGCACAAAGCTGATAAAGTGCAACTTTCCTCACTCAAGCCAACAGAGGGATGACCTCTGACCTCTACTGATTTCAGCAGTTTATTCACTGCAATGTTTAAAGCCTTCAGATAATAATGATGAATAATAAAGCAGACCTGCACACGAGAGATCATCACCTTGTAAGTGGCACGGAACGTCGTACTCGATCTCGTCGTGTCGCGAGGGGCTGAGGAACAGCGTCCCATCCACCAGCGGAAACTGCTCGAAGATGGGCAGCATGCGGTGGCACAGGGCGCAGTGGACCACGTTGCGGTGACTGGCACTGAGAGCAGACAGGATAAACTTCCTCAAGTCCTCGCCCTGTCCAGCCTGGGCGTCGTCCTCCATGCGCACGTGGTAGGTGTTGAGCTTGTGCCGAGGGACGTGCGCCAGCAGCTCGGAGAGGTCCAGCCTCTTCAGGAACTGCACCGGACCGTCGCCCTGAGTAAGGCGGGGCAGACACAAACTGCCCGCCCCGTGATCCGCTTGAAGACTTCCCCGGCCGGCGACGTGACCCACCAGCAAGTGCTTCCTGTTTCCCTCCATGTGGACCGCGTTTTTAAGGAATTCGCCCAGGTGCCGCGAGTTGCGTGGCGCACCGACCGACTGCGGCGTGAAGAAGGAGAAGCCTAGCGGTGGAGACTGACCGGGGGGAGTCGGTGGGCGAGCGAGCACCCAGGTTCACCCCGATGCCGCTCGCCGCGTGACTCCGCTCCTGGGAGTTCTGCCGATCCACAGACTGGCGGCGTGAGAGGTCTTGGTTGGAGCCGCGGTGAGACAGTTTATTAGACGTTTTACCTTTTTTCAGCTCCTCCGAGGCCTCTCCTCCTCCTCCGCTGGCCTTCCCGCTACTTTTCTCAGACACCACCTTCTTCTTGCGCTCGTCCTGCATGCGCTTGACCTGGTACCAGTCAGTGTCCTTCTTTAAGTGACCCTGGCCACAGCGACAGGAGCAGAAGCGAAAGGCCAGGTCATAGCCCTTCTTGGTCCACATGTTCTGCCTGCACTGCTTCTCATTCCAGCTACGAGCTCGGCCGATGCAGTTGAACTGTACCAGGATGCTGCTTTCCCACTCGTAGAAGCACTGGAGATGCATCCAGTTGCCATAAGGACAGTGCTCGCTGTTGCACAGGACCCGCTGGTAGTCATCCTTCTCAAGGTCAACGGCGCGGTTTAAACTGCACACGAGCGGCGTGGCACACAGCGCCTCTGCAACACACATCAACAACGTGTTCCTGTAACTCAGACCATCACTTCACTTATAGAACTTTATATAACATAATCATTACACACACACACACACACACACACACACACACACTCCTCACGCAGAACGGAGCATCTCTCAGGGTCAGACATCTTCTTTTAGGCTTTCTGGAAGCTTTCACAAATAAAGACGCTCACACAGTCCGAGTGAGGAGCTGTTTAAAACTTTGTGCAGAAAATGAAGTGCACTTTAATAGCTCATAAACTCTCTCTCTCTCTCTCTCTCTCTCTCTCTCTCTCTCACACACACACACACACACAGACAGAGCTGCGTCTCCTGCTTCTGACCTTCATTAACGTGCAACTATCAATGGACCGAGAGCAGCTGGAGTGCCGTGTGAGTGAATCAGTGCTATCTCACACGCCGTGGGTGAATCTGCCCACACAACCCAGACACTCAAACAAAACATTACACAACACACACTTGTGTGGATGAAGAAGGAAATTTGGCCTCTAACAGGGCTTTTTAATAAAAACCATCATGAGAGCCATCAGGAGCCTGATGCAGAAGGGATTGTGATGAATAAATAAATGAAGGGAGACCTGATTCATGAAGAGCTCGAGGCCTACGCTATCTTCTCCACCAGGAGCAGGATCGTGGCCTAACACATTAGTCTAGAAGACAAGTTGGTGCATGTGGAGAAGCACTGCAGTGGGAGTGGAGATGCTTTAGCTTAGAGAAATGTCTAGCTTCCTCGTCCTCCCGTAGCATTACCCGACGCCCTGAATGTTTTTATGGATTTAAACCTGTAAGCACCTCGTTTACCGCTCTGTGGAGCGGCTGTAGCTCCTACTAACGCAGTGCTTCCTCCTGCTCCTCCTCCTCCTCCTCCTTTGCTGCTGCTGCTGCTGCTGCTGCTGCTCCTCCTGCTGCTCCTGCTGCTGCTGCTGCTGCGGGCTCCATTTTCCTGTTCATCTCCGCTGCTGTTAGTACGCTTATTTCTCTTCCCCTTGTTGCTCTTCTGGCTCGGCATGATGGTGCTGCGCTCTCTCGATCGGAAACGACGCACACGTTAACGCTGACCGTCCGCACGCGCCCCTCGCACCGATGGCATGGTCAGTCAACGCACACAGACACGATCACGGAGCTCTGACGGTCAGCGGCGGCGTCGTGCTGCTCGGTGTCGTCGTCGACGTCTGGGCCATTTTGACAGCCGAGGTGCACCATGAAGCAGAAACAGAAGAAGAAGAGGGCGTGTCCGTGTGTTGTTTTGATTCCTGCTCCGAAACAGTGCGCGTTTCCTTTACTGACGTCACCACGCCCCGCCCCTGTCTCGATCGCGGAAGCGCGCGGGAGGAAAAAGGGAGGGGGTGTGTGTGTGTGTGTGTGTGTGTGTGTGTGTTTGGGAACACCTAAACTCCATTAATCAGGATAATTAATCAACAAATCTCTGAGTAATATTAAGTTTAAATTAAAAATATAAATAAAATAATCGCTTTACATTAGATTTAGATTACACTTAGATTCCCGAAGAGCAAACCATAATAGAGACGTGATAAAAAACACACACACACACACACACACACACACCCTGTAGAATGGTGTAGAATGTCTGTACGCTGCAGCACTGTTGACTTATTCATAAATATTCATTATCTCTACATATATATACATACAGCACTGTGAAAAAATGAGGACACTCCATTAAATATTTAGTTCTTTATTAAGAAATGTCAACATGTCAGTTTCTGATCTTCTTTTCATTTGTAGCTGTGCATGAAAGTGATGTAACTGCATAGTTTTCACTTATTAAACAAAAGAAATCAACAAAAATGAGTATCTGAGCTGAGGAAATAGTTAGGACGCTCTGTGTCTAATATCTGGTGTCTCCCCCACTGGCTGGAATAACCTGAGTGAGACGTTTCTTGTAGACATCTCCCAGTTTGTGACATGGACTGGAAGAACGTCCCCCCCAGTCCTCAATGCAGAATTCTTTCAGCTGTGTGATGTTTGAGGGGTTTCTCACACACACAGTCCATTTCTAATCACCTCACAGGATCTCAATTTAGATCTGGACTTTGACCCATCCAGTCCAGAACTCTCCATGTTTTACTTTTTTTCGGCCGGTCCTTGGTGGAGTTACTGCTATGTTTTGGGTCACTGTCATGTTGTAAGGTTCAGTTCTGCTCTCGGGGTAAATTTGCTCGGACGGCCTGACCCGGCCATGTGGGCAGTGGTTTTAAATGTTCTCCACTTGTAAATGATTTTCTGGACAGTGGCATGACTGAGTACAACTTCTTTTGAGATCTTTTTATATTCCTTACCAGACTCATCAACAATCTTCTTTCTGAAGGCCTCAGAGAGCTCTGTGGATCTCACCATGGTGATACCTCTCACTTCAACAATTAAGAGCAGACCAAGCTAAATGTCTGAGATGTAAATAAGATTAAATAACATTTTACAGATAATTTTTAAAAATTTGGTTTATATATATATATATATATATATATATATATACAATATTGCCAAAAGTTTTGGGACATCTGCCTTCACATGCACATGAATGTAATATGGAGTTGTCCCGCCCTTTGCAGCTATAACAGCTTCAACTCTTCTGGGAAGGCTTTCCACAAGGTTTAGGAGTGTGTTTATGGGAATTTTTGACCGTTCCTCTAGAAGCGCATTTGTGAGGTCAGGCACTGATGTTGGACGAGAAGGCGTGGCTCGCAGTCTCCGCTCTAATTCATCCCAAAGGTGTTCTATGGGGTTGAGGTCAGGACTCTGTGCAGGCCAGTCAAGTTCCTCCACACCAAACTCACTCATCCATGTCTTTATGGACCTTGCTTTGGTCACTGGTGTGCAGTCATGTTGGAACAGGAAGGGGTCATCCCCAAACTGTTCCCCCAAAGAGCATGAAATGTCCAAAATGTCTTGGTATGCTGAAGCATTAAGAGTTCCTTTTACTGGAACTAAGGGGCCGAGCCCAACCCCTGAAACACAACACCTGTATTCACTAATGTGGAGGGGTGTCCCAAAACTTTTGGAAATATAGTGTACTTCACTGCCTTGTACTCCTGTGCAATGACAATAATCTAAATCTGATGTCAGTGTGATGTTGATGTTCTGCAGTTCATCATCATGTGGCTCCATACAGCAGACTGCTTCGCTCCTTCACACAGACATTAATCAAGTCTCCCTGGCAGATGTTTATTAGTCTGATCTAACCCTGATCTAATCTTCAGTTTCATGTTTCAACTTCTGAGGAACGAATAGTTGTGAAATGTGTCATTTATTCCCTGAAACACAAACAGAGTTAATGATCACGTCCCTACTGATTTCTCAAACCTCTACAGAGATCTACAGAGATTAGAGGAACATGTCCAATGTGAAGCTTCTCTACTGTGTGAAAAACACCTGAAGATAATCCTCACTCTTCAGAGAGCCCTTTATCAGACGTCTGGAGTCGTGTGCAGATTCAGTCTGGATTAATTCATCCATTTATAGCAAGAACTCTTCTGTTTCATGATATGAGATTAAATACTTGTTTTTCTTAAAATAAAACACAAGCTGCGTGACCAGGTGGAACAGTTTATTGTGGATTAAACCGGAGAGAATAGTTTAAGCCTGAGATGCTCGTGATTTCATCAGTACAGCAATGCGTATAAAAACACGTGCTATAATCGTGTTATAAAGTATTACCCCAAAATTTCAATTTTCTATGTAGAAAAAAACTAATTTTCTCTAATTTTTACCTTCGACATAAACATCTAGATCACATAATAAAGTCAGAAATAATCTACTGACCATTTGACACAACTGACCCTGATTCACAGTAAGGGGAAGCGCTCGGCTAGCTCCTTTAACACAAATCATTACACGACATCATCAGGGAAGAATTAATGTGGAGGTCAGGTGTTCCAGGAGATTTATCTTATTCTGAGAGAAGACCAGCTGGACATATGGTGCTGGCTTTGGTCATTTAAAAACAACAAAACACTCTCATTCACCTCAGCAGAGCAGAACCTCCAGGATTTAGGACTTTGTGATTGTAGAAATGGACACGAAATCACGCAGATTTTTCCAAATGAGACGCGCCGTGTGACATCATCAACACGCGTTCAGCTTCTTTCACCGAGTCAAGTAGAATTATTTTTGCAAAAATAATAGTCGCAACTTTTTAATCAAAATCAACAGAAGAACTCCTGGAGGATGTGAGACAAGAAAGCATTTCTAAAAGTATATAAAGACACACTGGTCAGTGTTTCCAGCTCGCTGTAGGATGGGCTCTCACAGAGGGATGTTTTTATTGACCGAAGCTCAGGTCACTCCTGCAGCAGTATCACATCAACATTGTTGTGAACTCCTTGCAGTAAGAGCTCCCCCTGAAACGTGATGACCTTCCTCCGCTTGGCGGCTTTCAGCGTCCCGACCAGAGCCTCGAACAGGTTAGCACACTGGTCATCACTGAACAGGACACCGAATTTCACACTGATTTTACCGTCTGCATCTGTGGAGGAGTGAGAGAGAGAGAGAGAGAGAGAGATGAAATCAGGTTGTTGTGTATTGATGATACAGAGTGAGAGTTAATCCTGAAGATCACTTCCATCAGCATGTAGAAGATCTCTGCCTCGGGGAAGCAGATAAGGGTTTGAGTGTGTGGAGGTGAGTGTGATGTGGGCGTGGCCAGCTCTGTGTCAGGACATGCTGTGATTGTCTCTGTAAAAGTAAACAGCTCTTAATATACAGGTGTGTGTGTGTGTGTGTGTGTGTGTTGTGTGTGTGTGTGTATCGACTCCATGAACAGGATAATGAGATCATTTCACTAAAGATGAAGGGAGTTCATTAATTAATCAGAGATGTAGTAACTGTTACACACACACACACACACACACACACACACACACACACACACACACACACACACACAGCTTCTTCTCCGCAGAGTTCAGTTCTCCAGAAGGTCTGTGCACGCTGTAGAGTTACACTTTTCCCTTCAGTGGAGCTCCAGCAGGACAATGCACCAAGCAGCTCCATGAAGACATGAAGGTTGGAGTGGAGATCTGGAGTGTCCTGCACAGAGCCCTGACTCTGACCTCAACCCCACTGGGATGAACTGGAGTCTCCTCAGCATCCCAACATCAGAGTCTGATCTCACTGATGATCTTCTAGCTGAATGAATCCTAACATCTAGTGGAGAACCTTCTCAGAAGAGTGATGGACAGCAGAAGGTGCACAAACGTCTGACCCTGTGGTGTAAGATTATTAAGGATCTACTTACTTCTACTGCCAGTCTGTGAATCTCGTTCACAAGCAGCGTGACTTCATGATCCACGTTCATTTTTACACTGAAAAAAAGAGAAAAATCTATATATAAAAAATAAAATGCAGTTTTACTGAGTGGACCAAACTGACCGCTCACTAAAGTCAAGATTAAAGGTTTAATCTGAAAAAAATAATTTACAATAAAGACCTCGTTTTATATGGTGGAGATGTTAAAACTCTCCATTAATCTGAGTGTGGAGCAAAACCTACACCTACACACACACACACACACACACACACACACACAACTGCTCAATCAGGAAACTCTACACACACACACACACACACACACACACACAACACACACACACACACGTTAAGCCGGTGCGCGTGGTCACTGAGCCGCTTGAACTCGAACCCGGAAGTTTCTCCGGTTTAAAAATAAAAAAACCACAAAAACATTTAGAAAGAAACATCAGCTTTCATCCAACTACAGTATATAACCGACACACACACACACACACACACACCATATACACTGTTTATCTACAGCTTTAACCACACACACACACACACACACACACACACACACACATTAATAATACACACGTTAATAATATTCTTTCTCTCCTTACCACTGATACACACTGATACACACTGATACACACTGATACTGCAGGAGAGAGAAGTTCAGTGTGAATCTCTCAGACTCACCGAGATGAAGATCACTGAAGTCTTCCTCTGGAGCTCCGAGTCTCAAAGAGTGCAAGTGAAAATCACCATAAATGGAGCTCTATAGATTCTGCATCGGGTGGTGACGTCACACACACACACACACACACACACACACACACACACACACACACACACACACCTCTTGATTATTTTTTATTATTTGGACACTTTAAATCCGTCATTATGTTTATATATATATATATTTCCAAGTAATATCTTTGACAAACTCGATGTCTTTGTCCACATAGAGTTTTCCTCTGGAGCAGTGCTGATAAAAATACACCGATCAGCCATAACATTATGACCACCCGCCTAATATTGTGTTGCTTCGCCTTTTGCTGCCCAAACAGCCCTGGCCCGTCGAGGCATGGACTCCGCTAGATCTCTGAAGATGTGCTGTGGGATCTGGCACCAAGATGTTAGCAGCAGATCAACTTACAGGACTTAAAGGACACTTTTGATAGATACTGACCACTGCAGACCGGGAACACCCCACAAGAGCTGCAGTTTTGGAGATGTTCTGATCCAGTGGTCTAGCCATCACAATTTGGTCCTTTTGGTCAAACTCGCTCAAATCCTTACACTTGTCCATTTTTCCTGCTTCTAACACATCAACTTTGAGGACAAAATGTTCACTTGCTGCCGAATATATCCCACCCACTAACAGGTGCCATGATGAGGAGATACTTTATTCACTTCACCTGGCACTGCTCACAGTGTTATAGCTGACCGGTGTATGTTCTATAATAACGCAAACACACACACACACACACACACACACACACACACACACTGTTTCATTTCTTCTTGTCATCAGATAATTCAGATATTTAGCAGCATTTTTAACCCAAATGTAACATATTGGTGGTAGAAATAATTACAAACTTAAATCGCTGTTTTATAGCCTTGTTTTTATTTTTATTTTTAAATTATTACTACTGTTGTTAATTAAATTATAATGATTATTATATTTATTTTTCTAACTTATGATATTTACATATGATTGCAATCAAAGAGGAAATGAGTTCTATAATAATAATAATGATAATAATAATAATAATAATAATAATAATAATAATAATAATAATATAATAATAATAATAATAGGCTTTCTCTAGGTGCAGTGGATGTTTTGGCCGCTAGATGGCAGGATCTGTGTGCGCTACAGGCGTTTCTGTGCACCCGTGTGGCGGGTTGCCAGATTGTGTGTTTACTGATTAAAACACACACAGGACTGGAAGTGTGGATCACATCCCTCTGACCCTGTTCACTATCTGAGACGTTATGAAGAAAATGACCAGAACTTTTCCATATTTACAAACTTCAGATACACACACACACACACACACACACACACACACACACACACACACAACCGAATAACCGAAAAAGCAGAAAAACTAGTAATTAATTGGGTTATTGTTGTTTGTTTGTTTATTTATTTTATTTATTGCAGTCACTGCACATGACAGGTAGATGCTCTGGCATTAATATAGCTGAAGGTAAAAAGTCTCACATATAAATCAGATGGGATTCTCGCACAGGAAGCAGAAGTGTAACCCGGATACTAAACACCACAGTCGGCGCGTCACTTCCGCGACTCTACCAACATGGCGGCTCCCGGTGGCGGCGGTGCCTCTAAACGCCTGGTGCAGTATGTTGTAGTTCGCTCCGGATTTAATACACGCCTTGTCGTGGCCGTTAGGAGCGGTTATAACGCAGGCGTGTCACGCCGCTACCGCCGCCATCCACGTGAACTACAGCGACCCGGACACGCAGGAATACCTGTCCGACCTGGACAACATGCACAAAGTGGTGCTGCAGGTGAGACACTGAGCCGAGAGCACACACCTGCTCTACTCTTCATCACTGGACAGAAGTGCGTGTCAGGGCTGTGAGATTTCTGTAAACATACAGAGCTCTGGATGTTCTGCTGTAAGCACCTGAGCACCAGGACTGTAGACCTGACCATCACACGGCTTTAAAGGTGAAGTGAAATGATGCAGTTTTTCATCACCGAGTTCCTGTAGTCATCCTTCACCCCATATTTGGAATAAGCGCTATATTTGGCTACGTTTTAGCCCCGCCCCTTTTCCTGTTAGTGATTAAACTCGTTTAATTTACATCTCCACACGTTTCAGGAATTTTTCAGCAACAGTGTTGTACATTTTCATCAGCTCCCCCTGACATCTGTACTGATACTTTTCTTATGGTAACATTTTTTTTTTTAGGATATTTGAGGAATATAAATATAAAATATAAAAAGAGTTTTGGACATGAAAGTCAGGTCTCATGAACACACACACCTGAAGATCTTCACTGTTCGAACAGAGCCTCAGTGGAGAATCACGTCACTAAAACTAGCTCAGGTTCATCATTTATTAGGAACACCTGTATGCGCCTGAAGTTCTCTAATCAGCCAATCACATGTCAGCAACACAGTGTGTAAATAACTACAGGTTCAGGTTCAAATCAAACATCAGAATGAAGAAAATGTCCGATCTGTGAGACTTTAACTGCTGCATGGAGGTTAGTCTGAGTTTGCTCTGATCTCCAGAGTTTCCACAGAATGGTCTGACTGAAGCAGCTTGTTGACGGAAAGATCAGACTGGTCTGAAGTGACAGGAAGTCACTCATATAATCACTCTGTACAACCGTGATGAGCAGAACATAATCAGATCACACAACACACCAAACTTTGAGGTGATGAGCTCAGGTTCCTCTCCTGAGACAGTAACAGGAATCTGAGCACAGACTCAACAACACAGGACAGACTAACAAGCTGCTTCAGTCTGTTGATCCTACATCCAGTCTCACAGATCAGACCTTTTCTTCTTTCTGACGTTTGACATAAACCTGCAGGAGTTTACACACTCTGCTGCTGATTAGAGAACTGCATGTGTACAGGTGTTCCTAATAAAGTGGACAGTGAGTAGATTATAGTGTAAATGCTGACTGCTGCCTTGGATTATCTTCTTACTCTGATGTTAATGATTAAAGTGATGGAAACATGGTGACTAATCTCCATCAGTTCAGTTCAGATAATCAACCTGCCATAACGTTTCATTCACGAGCTTCATCTGGTTCTTCAGGCAGCAGATGAAGCGAGTCTGACTCATTTATCCAGGACGCTGAGCGAGAACCACATCGCACACAAGCTGTGGACGGAGCAGCCGGAGAACCTGCCCACCTGCCTGGCGCTGAAGCCGTACCCCAAAGAGACGGTACAGCCTTTCCTCAGGAAGTTCAAGCTCTTCAAATGAACAGGAACACAGCGTCCCAGGCTCCGGCTCTCACACTCAACATCAATAAACAGCTTTATTCTCACATCTTGCCGATCTGAGTGAATTTTATATAACATCAGGGTGAAAAGGGAGGGAGGAGAGAGGGGGAAGGGGGAGGGGGAGGGTAAGGAGGGAGGGAGGGGGGGAGGGTAAGGAGGGAGGGAGGGGGGGAGGGTAAGGAGGGAGGGAGGGGGGGAGGGTAAGGAGGGAGGAGGGAGGGAGGGGGGGAGGGTAAGGAGGGAGGGAGGGGGGGAGGGTAAGGAGGGAGGGAGGGGGGGAGGGTAAGGAGGGAGGGAGGGGGGGAGGGTAAGGAGGGAGGGAGGGGGGGAGGGTAAGGAGGGAGGGGGGGAGGGAGGGAGAAGAGAGGATGAGGGGGAGGGAGGGAGGATGAGGAGGGGGGGAGGGAGGATGAGGAGGGAGGGAGGGGGGAGAGGAGGGAGGGAGGGAGGGAGGGGGAGGGAGGGAGGGAGGAGGGAGGGAGGGGGGGAGGGGGAAGAGAGGATGAGGAGGGAGGGAGGGAGGGGGAAGAGAGGATGAGGAGGGAGGGAGGGAGGGAGGGAGAAGAGAGGATGAGGAGGGAGGGAGGGAGGGAGAAGAGAGGATGAGGAGGGAGGGAGGGAGGGAGAAGAGAGGATGAGGAGGGAGGGAGGGAGGGAGAAGAGAGGATGAGGAGGGAGGGAGGGAGGGAGAAGAGAGGATGAGGAGGGAGGGAGGGAGGGAGAAGAGAGGATGAGGAGGGAGGGAGGGGGGGAGAAGAGAGGATGAGGAGGGAGGGAGGGAGGGGGAAGAGAGGATGAGGAGGGAGGGAGGGAGGGAGGAGAGAGGATGAGGAGGGAGGGAGGGAGGAGAGAGGATGAGGGGGAGGGAGGGAGGAGAGAGGATGAGGAGGGGGGAGGGAGGAGAGAGGATGAGGAGGGAGGGAGGGAGGAGAGGGATGAGGAGGGAGGGAGGGAGGGAGGAGGGGGGGAGGGAGGGAGGAGGGAGGGAGGGAGGGAGGAGAGAGGATGAGGAGGGAGGGAGGGGGGGGGGAGAGAGGATGGGAGGGGGGGGGAGGGAGGGATGAGGAGGGGGGAGGGAGGGGGAGAGGTGAGGAGAGAGGTGGGAGAGAGAGGATGAGGAGAGAGGGGGGAGGGGAGAGGGAGGGAGGGGAGAGGGGGGGGAGGGAGGGAGGAGGGAGGGAGGGGGGGAGGAAAGGGGAGAGGAGGGGGGAAGGAGGAGGAGGGGAGGGAGGGAGGGAGGGAGGGAGGGAGGGAGGGTGGTGGGGGGGGGAGGGAGGGTGAAGGGTGGAGGGGGGTTAGGGAGGCGGAGGAGGGAAGGGGAAAAGGGTGGGGGAGGAGGGAAGGGGAAAAGGGGGGGGGGTGGGGAGGGGAAAAAGGGGGAGGGACGGGGAAAAGGGGGAAAAAGGGGAGGGACGGGAAAGGGGAAAAGGGAGAGGGACGGGAAAGGGGAAAAGGGAGAGGGACGGGAAAGGGGAAAAGGGAGAGGGACGGGAAAGGGGAAAAGGGGGAGGGACGGGAAAGGGGGAAAAAGGGGGAGGGAGGGAAAGGGGAAAAAGGGTGAGGGACGGGAAAAGGGGAAAAAGGGGGAGGGACGGGAAAAGGGGAAAAAGGGGGAGGGACGGGAAAGGGGAAAAGGGTGAGGGACGGGAAAAGGGGGAAAAAGGGGGAGGGGCGGGAAAGACAGGGGAAGGAGGGGGAGGGGAAAAGGGGAAAGGGGGGGGAGGGAAAGGGAAGGAGGGGGAGGGAGGGAAAGGGAAGGAGGGGGGGGGAGGGAAAGGGAAGGAGGGGGAGGGAGGGAAAGGGAGAAGGAAAGAGGGAGACGGAGGGAGAGGGAGACGGAGGGAAAAGGAAAGAGTCACAGTGAGAATTTTAATGGTGTTTTATTGCAATGTGTTGCATTCTCACATTCATGGATGTTATAGAGATTTGTTAGTCAAAGCATCACTTCCTTCAAGGTCTGCATCACCTTTGACAAGCAACAGAAGGGGCCTTATGCACAAGAGGTGTGTGTGTGTGTGTGTGTGTGTTTGTGTGTGTAAACTAGATCAGTTTGAGCAGCCACATATTTTCCATGAAATGGACAAGAGAAATAAGACTGAAGTAGATGATGAGGAAAAAAACAAAAACCAAAGACGACAGTTTTGCAGCCTGCAGGACGAGCGGACCTGCAGCTGCTGGACCCAGCATGTGACTGATTGTCTACAACGTCCTAAGAAAGGTACAATTTTTTTCCAAGACACTCCTGACAAACAAAAGCAAAAAACAAACAAACAAAAAAAAAAAACAGGAAATAAATCATGCTAACATGCAGAATTTCTCCCAGACACAGATTTCATTCCTAAAACCCCGACGCAGCTGCAGCCAAGCCTCTCGAGGGGAAGAAGAAAAAAAAAAAAAAAAGTTCACAAACTGGTATTATACAAACTGGACAAAATGAATAAAATGGATAGAGTTATTTATAGATTTTTATTTCTATATATACTTATTTATATTAATTTTACAGTTGAAAAGTGGAACCTTACTTTGAGAGATCAGAGCGTCTCAGCAGAGTTTTTTTTTATGCCACTGCGACAAACATCTGGATGAATAAGGCAGCAAAAAGATCTCGCTCAAACAGCAGCAGCGCCGACGGAGACACGTGAAGGACGACGGCGTTTACACCACCACCACAAACGACCAGGAGGTGAGGCGAGGTGTGGGTCTGGATCACATCTCAGTGTGATGAAATTAAAGCAGAGATGTTCGAGGAATGTCTGAGGAACGTAAGCATGTGAGGGAGTGGGAGGAGTGGAGCACCTGAAGAACATTGGCATAGTTTGAAAAAACTTCGCAGCAATTACAAGGAGAACGCTTAGCGGAAAGTGAGGATACCCTGCTCGCTCGCTGATGATGATGAAGATGATGAAGGGCTACTGCCAAGTTCTTTCTGAAGAACCTGAGAAGTTTTGACATCAGAAAAGCGAATCGGACGCTCTGCTCCGTTACATTCAGGGGACGCACGTAGTCTCTGGCTGTTGTTTTTTTCCTAACGATGGCCTCTTTCCTTTAAATTGAATTATAAAGTGCAAAACTAGATTGTATTCCTTGCAAATTCCTGGAACGTTGTTTTTTTTTTTTCTTTTTTTTTTGAGTAAAAAAATCATGTAAAATACAGCAAACACATCTTCTTACAAAGGTTCGTCGATATATATATATATATATATATATATATATATATATATATATATATATATATATATATATATATAAAATATATATATATATACATATATGTATATATATATATATATATATATATATATATATATATATATATATATATATATATACACACATACATATATACATACACACACATACATATATAATATATATATATAATATATATATATATATAAGAAAATCTGTCGAGAAGAAAAATCCACAGAAGAGAGGAAAGCGTCTCCTCCGCCGCTAAAATATATACAACAGGCACCTCCGATCTGGTAGAAAGAATTTCACTAAAGAATGTCAAAGATTTAAGAATACTTGCATCAGTGTGGATTTTTTGTTTCTTTTTTCAAAAAACCACATTTTAAAACCATAAATTTCTGAGAGGCGAAGACGAAGGAAGCGATAAAAGCGGGGGCAGAAAAGAGAGTGGGGTCTTGGGGTAAGGTGCATAGCTTGCTGTGGTACAATTCACTTCCTGAAACACAGGGATAAGGTTTTTCCCTGAAAGACAATTCTGTGTGTGTGTGTGTGTGTGTGTGTGTACAACAGGGTTGTAAAATATAAAACTCCACAGTAAGTCCGGGGCTCGGCGCATAGCCTGCTCCAGTCTTGTAGTTTTTTTTTTTACTAAATCGACTACACTAAAGTCCGTGAGTGAAGATAAATCACGCTACATTAATTCTATCCAATTGCATGAACTTTGCATATAAGATTTTTTTCTTGATAATCGAAGCTTTGGTCATTATTCCTTGGGAAAAGAAGAAAAGAAAAAATGAAGCCTGAAGCCCCGTTCAGCTCAAACCAAGGTTCCACTTCCTCAGAGCTGCTTAAACCTTTGACGGAAAAAAAAATTAAATAATACGGCCTCTTTTTTTTTTTTTTTCTTTTTTTTTTTTTTTTTTTTTTTTGTTTGCTTTTTTTTCTTTTAAATTAACCCGTACAAAAGCGAGACCATGCTGCTTCTCTCTCAGTAAAGTCACATTCAGCAGTCGCTTAAATCCATTCTCACCTAAAAGATCTGAAACCTGAAGGAAAGACGCAGGTATGTGTTTAAAAAAAACAAGAAGAAGAAGAAGGAAAAATAGGAAAACAAAATAAAAATCAGGACGTTTTTCCATTTGAAACATCTGATATACAGTATTAACCACACAGAGATACTTTCAGACAGTCATCAAAACACATCCCCAAAAAAAAAAGAGGAAAAAAAACACACATGGGAGAAAGTAGTTATTACCACAAAGAAGTCGGAGCACTACGATACCGCTGACTCGGAACAAATACATTATTCACATTTGTCTGTTATTTACACGATAAACCATTGTACCTTGGAGTGGAACTGACCAGGAGCCGTGTGTTAGAGTTAATAAAGAGAAAGCTGAGGTTAAGAGGCACTGCGTTCTAACACGATGGATTTTGGCATCTCGGAAACGAACAGGGAATCAGATCAAAGGATAATAAAAATAATCATAAAGTACCTGATTAACTGGCACGTAATGTCTAAAGACCTCATTCTACAGGAATGCCTGTGTGAAGCAGAAGCGAACATCTGACCAGCGCATTCCTCACCGTCTCATCACATCCTCCAGGTTTTACATGAGGCCACTTTTCTCTCCTCAGGACGTCCGGTCTGATGTCCAGTAACGAATCTTCATGTCTATGACCAATGAGTGACTCGGGGGTGGGGGGATGGGGGGACTCGCCGCTTCACCAGCAAGCAGCCGGGAAGAAACCAGCAGTTCATACTGGTGTGGGATCAAGTGGAGAAAAAAGTGGGGGGGTGTGGGGGGAGACCAATCAGAGCAGAGGGGTGTGTAGGAGGATGAGGCAGGGCCTGGGGGGGTGGGGGACCCACAGGTGTATTTATAAATATATCTCTCTATATTATCTGATAAACCATTTTTTTATCACCCCCCTCACTCACTCACCCCTCTAGTACTCCCTCACTCACCCCCCTCACCCCCCTCCCTCACTCACCCCTCCAGCACCCCCTCACTAACTCACCCCTTCACTCACTCACCCCCCTCCCTCACTCCTCCAGTACCCCCTCACTCACTCACCCCTCCAGCACCCCCTCACTCACCCCTCTCACTAAATCACGCCTCCAGCACCCCCTCCCTCACTCACCCCCCTCCCTCACCACCTCACTCACAAACAGATTAAAAATAAAGAGGAGAGAAAGGAGGACAGGAGGAGGAAGCAGAGGGACGAGTGAGGAGGCGAGGACGATGCTGATGAAGAACAGTGTCTGACTGGGCAACAGTAGTCACGTGAGCAGTCGAAGAGCCGGGGGACGCAGTGCGAGAGAGGAGACACCACCGCGTCCTGACAGAGCCGGAAATAAGCGACTTGGGATTTCTGTCTGAACACAAAGCAAGTAAACGCCACTGAACTCTCATAATCAGTCCAGATAATTTAAGCTTCATTACCTTATCATGTACTATACAAGAGAATTTGGGGACTGGAACATATATATACTGTGTGCCAGAAAACAAAAGCATACCAACATCGATCAGAAAAAAAATTATATATATTTATATTTTTATATTTAATATATATATATATATATATAATTTTGCAAGACCTCTCCTTTCCCTTTCCTTCATGACATGAGAGCGAGACACCTCCCCAGGTAATATTCAGCTGTTACTTAGTACATACAATTTCTTGATTTCAAACATCATTCTTTTAAGAAGAAAAAATAAAATAAAAAATAAACATGTTCTCGTAAGCTATAAAAGAAGAGAGCCAGTTTGAAACCCATGACGTCGAGGCATTCGAGCAGCGGTTGGCTGTAGAGTGATTCCACAAGGTTTTTTTTTTCCAAACAGAAATCAGCAAGAGTGTGTGTGTGTGTGTGGGGGGGGAGAGCTCATCCTGACCTTTGTCTGCTGTTGTGCTGTACAATAATACAAACCTGCACAATACACATGGCAAACACTGATAGGCTGATGTGACCCTAAAGTGGCTCGTATTCACAGCTGCTGAGAGGTGGCTGGAGGGACGTCTGGGACACGGATTCATTCGTTTGTTTCTTTTAAAAATGTTTGCCGTTTTAAAACAAGTTCTCCCAGGAAAGGTTGTAGTAGAGCTGAGATGTTTCTCCCAACCTGTTGATGCTTATTCTGACAAAACAGGTGCTGAAAGAAAATAAAACTCATTGAGGAAATCGTCGGGGGGGGGAGAGAGAGAGAGAGAGAGAGAGAGAGAATGAAACGTTGGGAAACTCCCTCTGGTGTGAGCAGAGCTGATCAGTCACAGATCCAGCTGAAAATGAGCTGTCCAGTGCGAGAAGACCTAAACACTCCCGAGCGTTGTCCCGTAGACGAGGCTCACATGGATAACTGCAGCAGGTCCCTGCCCCAGTTTCCGTGGAGCACGGAGCCGATGGCCCAGTTAGGGATGTCAGCTGGCGAGAAAGCAGCGGATCCTTTTACAGAACTTGGCAAATTTCTGGAACGTGATCTTTATATCACTTGTTTTGACCCCTGTTGAGGAAGCAGACTTTGAAAAGCAGGTGACCATGAATGAGCACTGCTTCAGCTGTCTGACCACCTGGACCACACATCCCGAACTCAGCAGCTGTTCCCCGTACAGAAACCAGAACAAACAGAAACTCTGACGTTGTTGGGGACATCTCTACACAGGTGTGTGTATTGTGTGTGTGAGTGTGTGTGTGTGTGTGAGGTGTGTGTATGTATGTGTGTGTGTGAGTGTGTGTGTATGTGTGTCAGGGTCACTCAGTCAGGAGCTGCTGTAAGAGGCTCTTCTGCTGTGACTGGGAAGTGCTGGTGCTGCTCTGGGGCTTCTGGTGGCCTACTTGCCCGGGCTGGTTCAGGTAGGAGTCACTGCCCACTAGGTTCACCGTGCACTGGACGTCGGCAAACACTTGAACCTGCTGTACCTGGTTTAAAAGAAACGCAAGTTTTAAACCTCTGACCAACTGATCTTCCTTAGTTACTGAAAACACCTGTCCTGTCACCACACCAAGCCCTGCTCGTATCCTGAGCCACTCACCTGATCGTTACACAGAGAGCTGACACTGCCAATGTTGTTGTTGCCGATGGCAACCGGTGGTCCAATCGGAGGTAGTGAACCCGCGGCTCCCGAGCCCCCGGCCATGGAGACAGTGATGCTCATGTTGTTGTAGACACCCTGCTGGCCAAAACCCTGAGAGCTGGTCTGACCAGGCTGGTTATACAGACTGCTGAAAGAAAACAAACACTTTACATGTAGCAGATAAACATCTTTATGTGATTTACAGATGACAAAAAAACAAAAAAAACAAATCTGGTGTGAAGGAATGTCTCTGTCAGAGTTCTGCAGCTCACTCACATCATGAGGAGTCCAAGTGTATAGTTCTGCTGTTTCTAGAACTTTTCTTTATATGATTAATCAGATAGGAATCAACTCTAAGGTGTACAGACATGATACATGGTCCCCAGGCTGGACTCCTACACCTGTCCTCAGGTGAGTGATGAGCCTGATCCTTTTCAGCTGCTGATTTCTGTATGGATTGGATTTCTTTAATATACAGTTTAGTTCCATCATTATTTTATTTTGGGAAGAGTGCTTGGACCCTGCAGATCGCTTCTCAATGGTTATATTCCTTTGTGTTTATTACTGTTTATTACACACATTACGTTTTTTGTCCTCAGTTAATCTTCCACTCATGTACATAGCTCACAGCTCCTCAGGATCCAGGAGTTTCACGTTATTCCCATGTCCTGTTTCCTCCCACCTCACAGTGATGGTCTTACCTGTTAGTCACGCCTCCTTGCCAGTTCTTCATGCCAGGTGACTGGTAGCCAGGTGGAGGCTGAGTCTGCTGAAGCAGAGGACTCTGGGAGGTGGGGTTCTGTGGTGACAGCAAGGGGCTGGTGGGACCGAGTTCAGGGGGGAATGATGGATCTCCTTGCTGGACCATACCTTCAGAAAGAATTTCACAGGTATAATCAATTCTTGGCAGCACAGAAGCTTCCACATTTACACGTGTATTATGCATGACAAAGTCAGATCTACCTGCACCCCCGAACTGCTGGAAGAGTCCCTGCTGAACAGGAGCGTTCACTGGTGCCCCAAACTGCCCCTGCATGCCTCCTATCATGCCTTGGGCGTTAGCCATGGGCGGCCTGGCAGACAGCTTGGGGTCCAGCGGTGTTCCCATGGGGCTGAAGTGGC
Organism: Hemibagrus guttatus; assembly: GCA_033459395.1. Lineage (NCBI taxonomy): Eukaryota > Metazoa > Chordata > Actinopteri > Siluriformes > Bagridae > Hemibagrus > Hemibagrus guttatus. The sequence continues at coordinate 523,089 of JAUCMX010000030.1, read as the reverse complement.
TGGGGGAGGTAGAGGTGCTTCCAGGGACAGTGTTGTAACCTGGAGGGTAGCCAAACTGCTGCTGCTGCGGCTGCTGCTGCGGCTGCTGAGGGCCTTTGGGGACACGCTGGGCTCCCATGGGCCCGGGGTTCATTCCCTGCCTCATCATCATGACCTTCTGCTGCAGCAGTTGCCTCTGGCGGTGCTGGAAGCTGTAGAGCTCCCTCTGCCTCTGAGCAAGCATCTGAGCATTGAGTGGGGGCTGAGCGAGAGAACCACAGGTGTGTCATGGTACACACATAAACAAACAACCGCACTGAAAACAGACTAGAAATAGATTAAAATGTAAGATTTATAAAACATTTTATTCTAATGCACATCTGGATCTGAATGAAAATCCAGGTTTGATTGGTCACAACACTGCAGACTGAAATTCACTACAAACGCTATAAAGTATAATAAAACTGCATTACAAAACACATTATTCTACTACACAGCTCTGCAGCTTCAGCTTCAATACACACTAATCACACACTAACCTGCGAGGGCATCTGGGGCTGCTGCAGGCCTGGTCTTACCCCCATCGCAACAGGTACCCCCTGTGGAAACTGGCTCATTGCCGCTAACCTGTTCTGCATCTGAAAGAGTGAGGGAGGAAGAGTGACAAAAGGCAAACATCCGTCTACAACATGCTAACACAAACAACAGGCCTGCTGTGGAGCTACAAGAGAGCAGCAGCATCTCCACATGAGGTGTGTTATTGTTGTGTGCAGATGAGGTGAGGTGTGTTATTGTTGTGTGTAGATGAGGTGAGGTGTGTTATTGTTGTGTGTAGTTGAGGTGAGGTGTGTTATTGTTGTGTAGTTGAGGTGAGGTGTGTTATTGTTGTGTGTAGATGAGATGAGGTGTGTTATTGTTGTGTAGTTGAGGTGAGGTGTGTTATTGTTGTGTGTACATGAAGTGAGATGTGTTATTGTTGTGTGTTATTGTTGTGTGTAGATGAGGTGAGGTGTGTTATTGTTGTGTGTTATTGTTGTGTGTAGATGAGATGAGGTGTGTTATTGTTGTGTGTTATTGTTGTGTGTAGATGAGATGAGGTGTGTTATTGTTGTGTGTAGATGAGGTGAGGTGTGTTATTGTTGTGTAGTTGAGGTGAGGTGTGTTATTGTTGTGTGTAGATGAGGTGAGGTGTGTTATTGTTGTGTGTTATTGTTGTGTGTAGATGAGGTGAGGTGTGTTATTGTTGTGTGTAGATGAGGTGAGGTGTGTTATTGTTGTGTGTTATTGTTGTGTGTAGATGAGATGAGGTGTGTTATTGTTGTGTAGTTGAGGTGAGGTGTGTTATTGTTGTGTGCAGATGAGGTGAGGTGTGTTATTGTTGTGTGTAGATGAGGTGAGGTGTGTTATTGTTGTGTGTAGTTGAGGTGAGGTGTGTTATTGTTGTGTGTAGTTGAGGTGAGGTGTGTTATTGTTGTGTGTAGATGAGATGAGGTGTGTTATTGTTGTGTGTAGATGAGATGAGGTGTGTTATTGTTGTGTAGTTGAGGTGAGGTGTGTTATTGTTGTGTGTAGATGAGGTGAGGTGTGTTATTGTTGTGTGTTATTGTTGTGTGTAGATGAGGTGAGGTGTGTTATTGTTGTGTGTTATTGTTGTGTGTAGATGAGGTGAGGTGTGTTATTGTTGTGTAGTTGAGGTGAGGTGTGTTATTGTTGTGTAGTTGAGGTGAGGTGTGTTATTGTTGTGTAGTTGAGGTGAGGTGTGTTATTGTTGTGTGTAGATGAGGTGAGGTGTGTTATTGTTGTGTGTAGATAAGATGAGGTGTGTTATTGTTGTGTGTAGATGAGGTGAGGTGTGTTATTGTTGTGTGTAGTTGAGGTGAGGTGTGTTATTGTTGTGTGTAGATGAGGTGAGGTGTGTTATTGTTGTGTGTAGATGAGATGAGGTGTATTATTGTTGTGTGTAGATGAGGTGAGGTGTGTTATTGTTGTGTGTAGATGGATGGTGTGTTATTGTTGTGTGTAGATGAGATGAGGTGTGTTATTGTTGTGTGTAGATGAGTGAGGTGTGTTATTGTTGTGTGTAGATGAGGTGTGTTATTGTTGTGTGTAGATGAGGTGAGGTGTGTTATTGTTGTGTGTAGATGAGGTGAGGTGTGTTATTGTTGTGTGTTATTGTTGTGTGTAGATGAGGTGAGGTGTGTTATTGTTGTGTGTTATTGTTGTGTGTAGATGAGGTGAGGTGTGTTATTGTTGTGTAGTTGAGGTGAGGTGTGTTATTGTTGTGTGTAGATGAGGTGAGGTGTGTTATTGTTGTGTGTTATTGTTGTGTGTAGATGAGGTGAGGTGTGTTATTGTGTGTGTAGTTGAGGTGAGGTGTGTTATTGTTGTGTGTAGATGAGGTGAGGTGTGTTATTGTTGTGTGTAGATGAGGTGAGGTGTGTGTATTGTTGTGTGTAGATGAGGTGAGGTGTGTTATTGTTGTGTGTAGATGAGGTGAGGTGTGTTATTGTTGTGTGTAGATGAGGTGAGGTGTGTTATTGTTGTGTGAGATAGTGAGGTGTGTTATTGTTGTGTGTAGATGAGGTGAGGTGTGTTTGTTGTGTGTTTTGTTGTGTGTAGTGAGATGAGGTGTGTTATTGTGTGTGTAGTGAGTGAGGTGTGTTATTGTTGTGTGTAGATGAGGTGAGGTGTGTTATTTTGTGTGTGTGTTATTGTTGTGTGTAGATGAGTGAGGTGTGTTATTGTTGTGTGTAGATGAGGTGAGGTGTGTTATTGTTGTGTGAGATGAGGTGGGTGTGTTATTGTTGTGTGTAGATGAGGTGAGGTGTGTTATTGTTGTGTGTAGATAGGTGAGGTGTGTTATTGTTGTGTGTAGATGAGGTGAGGTGTGTTATTGTTGTGTGTTATTGTTGTGTGTAGATGAGTGAGGTGTGTTATTGTTGTGTAGTTGAGGTGAGGTGTGTTATTGTTGTGTGTAGATGAGGTGAGGTGTGTTATTGTTGTGTGTAGATGAGGTGAGGTGTGTTATTGTTGTGTGAGATGAGGTGAGGTGTGTTATTGTTGTGTGAGATGAGGTGAGGTGTGTTATTGTTGTGTGTAGATGAGGTGAGGTGTGTTATTGTTGTGTGTAGATGAGATGAGGTGTGTTATTGTTGTGTGTAGATGAGGTGAGGTGTGTTATTGTTGTGTGTTATTGTTGTGTGTAGTGGATGAGGTGTGTTATTGTTGTGTAGTTGAGGTGAGGTGTGTTATTGTTGTGTGTAGATGAGGTGAGGTGTGTTATTGTTGTGTGTAGATGAGGTGAGGTGTGTTATTGTTGTGTGTGATGAGGTGAGGTGTGTTATTGTTGTGTGGTGAGGTGAGGTGTGTTATTGTTGTGTGTAGATGAGGTGAGGTGTGTTATTGTTGTGTGTAGATAGGTGAGGTGTGTTATTGTTGTGTGTAGTGGATGGGTGTGTTATTGTTGTGTGTAGATGAGGTGAGGTGTGTTAGTTGTTGTGTGTAGATGAGGTGTGTTATTGTTGTGTGTAGATGGGCTGATGGTGTGTTATTGTTGTGTGTAGATGGAGCGGGGTGTGATATTGTTGTGTGTAGTGAGGTGTGTTATTGGTGTGTGTAGATGGGTGAGGTGTGTTATTGTTGTGTGTGATGGGTGAGGTGTGTTATTGTGTGTGTTATTGTTGTGTGTAGTTGAGGTGAGGTGTGTTATGTTGTGTGTTGGGTGAGGTGTGTTAAAAATTGTTGTGTGTGTATTGTTGTGTGTAGGGGTGAGGTCAGTTATTGTTGTGTAGTTGAAAGTGAGTGTGATTGTTGTGTGTAGTGAGGTGGGTGTGTTATTGTTGTGTGTAGATGGGTGAGGGTGTGTATGATTGTTGTGTGTGATGAGGTGAGGTGTGTTATTGTTGTGTGTAGTGGGTGAGGTGTGTTATTGTTGTGTGTAGATGAGGTGAGGTGTGTTATTGTGTGTGTAGTTGAGGTGGGTGTGTTTTTGTTGTGTGTAGATAAGTGAGGTGTGTTATTGTTTTGGTGTATTGTTGTGTGGGAGTGAGGTGAGGTGTGTTATTGTTGTGTGTAGTTGAGGTGAGGTGTGTTATTGTTGTGTGTTGAGGTGAGGTGTGTTATTGTTGTGTGTAGATGAGGTGAGGTGTGTTATTGTTGTGTAGTTGAGGTGAGGTGTGTTATTGTTGTGTTATTGTTGTGTTATTGTTGTGTGTAGTACCTGCTGAGGCCCCTGTACACGCTGCTGTAGCTGCAGCCTCAGCTGGTTTGGAGGGAGACGGATCTGAGCGGTCATCCCTGGTGTCCGGTTCATCCCGGGCCTGATCTGGTTCATACCCACGGTGTTGGGGAAGGAGCCGCGCGGGGCCCCGAAACTCATCCCCTGTGTGGTGTTTATCTCAGACGGGAACTGTGAAGGAGAGGTGGGGAACTGGGACAGGAAGGGCACAGGGGTGGAGGGCTGAGGCTGGGCAAAGCGCTGGGTGATTTGATCCAGGCATCCACTCTACACAACACAGACAGACAGAATGAGTGAAGTCTGATCTCAGTCTGATTGGAAGGAAGGAAAATAAATAAATAAATAAATAAATAGAAGTGGAACTGCTGACCTGTACTATCTTGTCGATGCCCAGCGCCCGGTCCAGCTCCACAAGCTCACTTTCATCTGTGCCACTCAGGAAAGACAGGAGCTGCTCAAACAGGACCTTCTCATCGTTATGAGCTTCCAGAGTGGTGGGCGGGACTAACATCTCATCCAGGGGACACGGGACACACTGCCTGAGATACAGGAGCCAAAGAAGAGCGAATTCTCCTTATATATGCCACCCCTTGGTGCAATTATTGGTAAACATGGTATTAGCTTCCACGGTTATGCGGATGACACACAGCTGTATGTTTCAGCTAAGTCAGATGAGAGACACCAGATTATTAAGATTGAAGAATGTATAGAGGACATTAGACAGTGGACGGTCACTAACGTCCTCCTGCTTAACTCTGACAGACAGAGGAGCTTGTAGTAGGACCACATGCAGCTAGAAGTAAGCTTTCTGATTACAGAGGAACTGTGGATCTAGGTTGGATTATTGTAATGCCTTACTGTCTGGATGTTCCAGTAGGAGCATGAACAAGCTCCAGTTAGTCCAGAACACAGCAGATAGTCCTAACTAGAACCAGAACACATGAACACATCACTCCTATCTTATACACACTACACTGACCCCCAGTCAAATTCCACATTGATTATAAAATACTGTTACTGACCTATAAAGCACTGAATGGTCTCGCGCCACAGTACCTGAGAGATCTTTTGGTTGTTTATGATCTGCCACGCCTACTCCCATCAAAGGGTGCAGGTTATTTGGTAGTACCTCAAGTAGCAAAGGCTACAGCAGGGGGCGGAGCTTTCTCTTACAAAGCCCCACAGTTATGGAACAGTCTTCCAATCAGTGTTGGGGATTCAGACACAGTCTCAGTGTTTAAGTCTAGGCTGAAGACACATTTGTTTAGTCAAGCCTTCAATGTAGAGTTTTTCTTAGGTAAAGGAGCAGATCTGGAAGGTTCATGGAGATAGAGTGTTTGGTGTACTGGGATGTCTGGATGCTGTGAAGTGTTTGGACGCTTTATGTTACGGGAAGCCTTCATGTCTGTGACCTTCTGGCTCTCCCTTTCAGTTATGATGTCATAGCTAGTTCTGCCGGAGTCCCTGCCTGCACTTTACACATAATCTACATTGTCTTTAAACATCACATGATCACAAGCATACTTAATATCCGTGGACAGAGCCACTTGGGGACTATAACACCGTCACAGATCTGCTGTTACATCTGTCAGCTTTGACAGCAAGGAATTAGTGTCTATAATGACCTCAGTAACTACACTGACCTAATAGATCCTCATGGGCCCTTGGTTGCTGTTGTAGAAAGGACACTATTTACATTTACATTATTTCCTGTCCAGTGTCACCCAAATGAGGACGGGTTCCCTTCTGAGTCTGGTTCCTCTCAAGGTTTCTTCCTCATATCATCACAGGGAGTTTTTCCTTGCCACCGTCGCCGCAGGCTTCTCATTAGCGATAAATAGTTTAATAATTTAATTTAAAAATTCTTTTATTTTATTTTATCTTTCTTTTATTTTTTTACTTTCTGTTTCTCTATTTTTGTAAAGCTGCTTTGAGACAATGTCCATTGTAAAAGGCGCTATACAAATAAATTGAATTGAATTGGTGTAGAAGAGCGAGTGTTTTCAAAAACACACACACACACAAATCTGATGCATTAATAATAATGATCTAACACAGTTCAGTAACGTGATCATGTGAAGACTCCAGAACTACAGGAGCACAGTTCTGTCTAAAGAACACACAGATGCAGAACTTCACTGATGAAGAAGAAGGAAGTTACATTTCAGCACTGGATCTGATAGAGCAGTGTCCAGGAGTGCAGTATCCATAAGTAGGCCATTACTTCATCATACACACACACACACACACACACACACACACACACACACACACTCACTCTTGAGGTGAGGACAGAGGAGCGTGAGCCTGGTTCCCCAGAGTGCCATCAAACGTCATGGATTCAGCCATCATGGGCTGGAAATGCTGCGAATCAGGACCATCCAGCTTCGCGAGGCCTACACCAGGAAGAACAAGCTGGACTTAATAACAGAATCCCTCTGACCACCAGGAAATAAACAACAAAACAAATAAAGAGTTAATAAAGAAAAGGTCCAACAGAAGTCCACACCTGTGTTAGTGTTGAACATGTTGATGCTGGAGGGGTCACTGAAGGGGCTGCTGCTGTCCTTGGGTAGCTGAAAGGGGTCAGTCTGCCCCAGTACCTGACCGGGAACCGGACCTGGACCCTGGCTCTGAGCCTGTGTGGGTGTGGAGGGACTGCAGAAGTCAAAGGGAGACTGACTCTGGAGACTAGAACCATTGGGGAACACTGCAGAAAAAAACCCACAATGTCCAGTCAGGAGAAAAGAGATTTAAAAAAAAAAAAAAAAAAAGCTTTTTAAACTTCCTTAAATACAAACTGATTGAATTTCATTTGAAACATTATCCTTACTTATACTGAGGATTAAATCCTGTTATAAATGTCATAAGACATGCTGGATTACACACTGGAAATAACAACAACAAAAAAGAAACATGTCTGTCCTTCACTGGACACAGAGTTCTTCTCATGGTCACTAAAATGCACAAGAACATCTTTACAAACTCCTACACACATTTAAAGCTGTGTGTGTTTTGGATATGCAGTGATGTGTGTGTGTGTGTGTGTGTGTGTTGGGCAGTATGAGGCATCCTCACCTCGGCTCGGTGTTCCAGGCGGTTCATGTTTCACGCTCACTCCGATGGGAACGCCGTCACCACCCTGCTGGGGCAGCCCCGCCTCCTCCACTGCCTTCTCCCCCACAGGTCTGAGGGTGGGCAGAACCTGGTTCAGTGGATGCAGATCAGCACCGGGAAACTGCTATACACACACGCATACACACACACACGCACGCACGCACACACACACACGCACACAAGGGTAGAGGAACAGGCGAGCACAGATTAGAGAAGATCAGAGAGGAGTAAAGTTCAGGGTTAGAGCTACACACTCTCACTCTGAGGATCTTCACACCCTCATGCTCAGACTCATGGCTTCTACACTGAGATCCATCCACTATCTGTATTTACATCATGTTGCTAACAAACAAAGAAGTCTGAAATTTTAATTATTTATAAAACTTTCCTTTTTTTTGGATTTCATCACTCTTGAGTACATGCACAGAGAGAGAGAGAGAGAGAGAGTGTGGCAGTTCCTACCGGACCGGGCTTATCGCTGGATTTGGACGAGCATGTGACTTGTGTAGCAGGAGGTGTAGTATCGCCACACTGGCCACTTTCATCTCCTAGTTTCTTCTCAGCTTTGACGCGCACCGTGTCCAGGCTCAGCACTGCAGGAGGGGGCAGGTCCACCAGGTCCTTCTCATCCGTGTCGAGCAGGAACCGGAGCAGCTGATGGTCCTGTTGCTGCTGTTGCAGCTGTTGCTGCAGCTTGGCGTTTCCCAGAGCAGGTGTCAGAACCAGACCGGATCTCGGGCTGCTGGCTGACAGCTCCTTCTTGATCTCGGGCTCGTTGGTGCCGTCGGCAGGGCTGCTGTCCTGGAGCAGGCGGTGCAGGATCTTGTGGCGCTCCGTCAGCGTGCTGTGGGAGGCCGGGCACTGGCCGGAGGGTGCCAAGCGACTCTGGGAGGCAGGTGAGGTCTCGTGGTCTGTGGAGACTCCCGTGGCATCCAGAAGCTGGCTGAGTTTAGGGTTAGCACTTCTGGGTTCGTCGCCGTGGCCCAGCTCGGGCGGCTTAGCTGGAGGTGGACGTGCAGGTGAGCTGCTGGGCGTGGGAGTCTGCCTGGCCAGCGGGGAAGGGAGAGAGAAAGGCATCCCGTCACCACCGGACTGCTGCCGTGCCAGCATGCCAGCAGGAGAGTGAATGCCAGGTGTCGGGGGTGAAAAAGGATGGCCTGAGACACGTGGGCTGTTCGCCAGGCCCGGGCTGGCTCGGGAAGGCCGAGGAGACATGAACGAGGTAGGGGTGGCTGTGAGAGGGCTGCCCAGTGGCGACAGGCTACTGCCCTGCTGAGGAGGTGCGACCCGGCTGGAGATGGTGGTGCCAGGGGCAGATGTGCCTCCGTTGGCATTGTTGTGGTGCAGACTGACTTCACCGGAGGACTGCAGGGCAGGAGAGCAAGCCGGGGCAGCTGCTGTGGACAAGACGCTATGGGTAGTGTTTTCCTGAGAGCTAGCAGTGTTGTTTTCCCTGCGACACACACACACACACACACACACACACACACACACACACACACACACACACAGATATTCATCAGCATGTACAGGTGGGCAGGTATGATGGGCAGCTATCCATCCTGTTCATTTATTATTACACTAATCACTTTCCAAAACCACAAACATCTGGACAAGCTAAAAGTTTAGCAAACTAACTGTAAAGTTCAGCAATGAGCACTGTGTCTGTGTGTGTGTGTGTGTGTGTGTGTGTGGGGGAGAGAAGCACCTGTCGATAGTGTGGATGCCCATGATGAAGGGCTGTACATCAGGGTTGGGAGGGCAGCAGAACTTGCAGCGAGTCTGTGCACTGAGGGGCGTCCCGTCACTGAGAGTGAAACGGTACAGAGGGCTGACGGCCGAACCATGGGTCATCACTGTCCAGAACACACACACACACACACAATCAGTCAAACCATACTCTTCAGTGTTTAGTAAGACGTGTGAATACCGAGACCTCTGTAAGTCAGTAGAGCTGTGGGTTCTGCGTACCCTCTTGTAGCAGCTTCTTGGCGTGAGAGGGTTCTTTGCCCTGCGGCTGGAAGAATGCGTAGATGCACTTCCTGACCAGGTCCTCCCAGCCTGGCCGGCCTGTGGCTCTCAGAGCACTCGTCTCGATGGAGATGATCTTCCCTGTAAAGGACACACACAGACACACGCACAAACACACACAAACACACACAAACACAGCAATTCTTTAATTAAAGCACTTAAAGCAATCTTCTGTTCTTTTAATTCTCTCTCCCCCTCACCCCCCCTCGCTCTCTCACTCTCTCTTTCTCCCATTCTCACACCCTCTCTCTCTCTCTCACACCCTCTCTCTCTCTCTCTCACACCCTCTCTCTCTCCTGGTGTAAGGTTTGTGTACAGTGAGAGCAGAATGAAAGCCTTACCTGTGGGGTCTTGCTTGGTGATGAAGGACTCTGTACTGACGTGAATGGGTGGCACTCGGGGCGCACGGCACGCTATGCATATCAGGCAGCTCTGCAAGTCTGCACACACACACACACACACACACACACACACACACACACACACACACACATACTTTGTATCACTGAGGTGGTCAGTGAGCAACTTCACACATCAGATTAGCCAATTAAACAATTAACCAAACGCAACATTATGATTTTCCAGGTTTCTCTGACTGACCGCTATCCAAATTTCAGCTGGAGTGGACTGGCACTGCGCTGGATTTAAATCCCAGTGCAGTATTTTATTTAATTAATTAAATAAATAAATAAATACATGTCCTCATGTCATTATTACTACAGTGTTGATTAATTCCTAAAATAAACACAATGCACTGTGTGTGTGTGTGTGTGTGTGTGTTGTACCATCTCCTTCCTCCTGCACTGCTCTGAGCTGAGAGACGGTGAAACACTGCATGGACTCGTACTGCTGTCGTGCCTCCTGGTTTTCTGCATCTGCTTCGTCTGGAGGTCTCTTCAGCAGCCGACAGTTAAAGGTATGACTGTTCCTCTGACCCGGCTCCTGCGGCCACGGCACCCCATTGACTGTACACACACACACACACACACACACGCACACACACACACACACAAACAGTACAGTAGAGCATGAAGGCAGTGTATCAGTGACCGTACACACACACACACACACACACACACACACACACACACATCTCTACACTGTAAGTCCCTCACCGAGGCTCTTGGGTAGTAGGTTGCGCACAAACTCGTTGTGGTCACCCACGTGCAGGATGCTGTAGACGCTGGAGGTCAACAGCTCTTCCTGGGTGTAACCTAGGTAGTTTGTGACGTTCTCAGACACAAACACAATCCGTCCCTCACGGTTCACCACGAAGAAGAAGCCGTTCAGGGCCTGGAGGAAGAGAAGAACGGGAAGGGAAGATTACAGACGGTGCTCTGACCGTCATCATCATCAAATCACCTGATCTTCTTCTAGTAGATGTGTTGAAGCTGTTCTGGACTTTAAGATGGATTTTCGTAACATTTGTCACTTGTGTGTGGTGTGTGTGTGTGTGTGTGTGTGTATATATATATATATATATATAATATCGGAGACACATTTAAAATCTCTCTAAATACTACTGTTACATACCTCGAGGAGGAGAGGACCGAGAGCCTCCTTCTCCACCATGCCCTGACTGCTGGAGGACACGTCACTCTTCTGCACCTCGTCATCAGGGGACATCAGAGCTACTTTCTCTGTGGACACACCGGACACTTCGGCATTAGACTCGAACATTCATGGTATTGAAACTGACTGGTTTTGTCCGACCACAACAAGAACCTCGCTGAAGAAACAGACTGCAGAGCAAGTCCAAATCCACAGCGCTGGTCTTCACGTCCCTATCAAACACCAAACCTTATATGAAGCCTCAGTGATTATTCTCCAGCCAAGGAGCTCAACCTCACCATCCATCTTCCAGATCAAAGCGGTCAGACCACCACATGAGAACGCTGTGATTCCAGCAGCCCAATGGAGGACACGCTGGACTCTGCTTGTTTTGAATTTGATTCTGAGCAGTGACTCCATGAGGAAGCCTCACACTTCAAATGCATGTTGTGTGAATGTGTTACACACACACACACACACACACACACACACACACACACACGTGTTTGTGAAGCTGCTGTTCTGTATGTGTGTGTGTGTGTGTGTGTGTGTCCGTGAGAGGAACTCACATCAGTGTTCTGCATCACGACTCACTGTAGGAACAGGAACCTTTAAGAGGGGTCAAAGGTGGAGCGGGAAGAGGACATGCAACAATAAACTGATGGGTTTATAACAAATGTGATGTGAGAACACTGGGATGGGAGAACACGGGGATGCGGAGAACACGGGGATGTGAGAACACTGGGATGTGAGAACACTGGGATGGGAGAACACGGGGATGCGGAGAACACGGGGATGGAGAGAACACTGGGATGTGAGAACACTGGGATGTGAGAACACTGGGATGGAGAGAACACTGGGATGGAGAGAACACTGGGATGGGAGAACACTGGGATGGAGAGAACACTGGGATGGGAGAACACTGGGATGGGAGAACACTGGGATGGGAGAACACTGGGATGGGAGAACACTGAGATGGGAGAACACTGAGATGGGAGAACACTGGGATGGGAGAACACTGGGATGGGAGAACACTGGGAGGTGAGAACACTGGGATTGGGAGAACACTGGGATTGGGAGAACACTGGGATGGGAGAACACTGGGATGGGAGAACACTGGGATGGTGAGAACACTGGGATGGAGAGAACACTGGGATGGAGAGAACACTGGGATGGAGAGAACACTGGGATGGAGAGAACACTGGGATGTGAGAACACTGGGATGTGAGAACACTGGGATGTGAGAACACTGGGATGCAGAGAACACTGGGATGCAGAGAACACTGGGATGCAGAGAACACTGGGATGCAGAGAACACTGGGATGGTGAGAACACTGGGATGGTGAGAACACTGGGATGGTGAGAACACTGGGATGGGAGAACACTGGGATGCGGAGAACACTGGGATGCGGAGAACACTGGGATGCGGAGAACACTGGGATGGGAGAACACTGGGATGGGAGAACACTGGGATGGGAGAACACTGGGATGGGAGAACACTGGGATGGGAGAACACTGGGATGGGAGAACACTGGGATGGGAGAACACTGGGATGGGAGAACACTGGGATGGTGAGAACACTGGGATGGGAGAACACTGGGATGGGAGAACACTGGGATGGGAGAACACTGGGATGGGAGAACACTGGGATGGGAGAACACTGCTTTACGTGTCTCTCAGAAGATCAATGAAGAACTCATCTTTTACATAAACCTATAATTTTAACAGTATATATGATGGCAGTGGAACCATGGGTCAAGCTGATAGACAGAAGTCATATGACTGACCGGAGCATTTCTATTGTCTAGCACTGGAAGTGTTCCTGTTGCCTGGAGACCGTGAGTTAAAACATGATGTCCACATGATTAACACACTCCTCGTTTATATGACCACATGAGCGTCACGCAGTAACCAAGCTGCAGTGCTGATGTTCTCTGGAGCTCCTGGTCAGCTTGTGGTGTTGGAGAAAGAGCTGAGAGTTCAGCACATGGTGTTTAACAGAGGAGAAGACAGCGAGAGGCCCCTCTATCTTACACAAGGTCAGGTGCAGTGGAGCACTGCCATTGGTCATTCTCTTACACGCCCCTGTGGCCCCTCCGACCGTGGTGTGAGGCTCTGAAGAGGAAAATAGGCCAGAAGATCTCCAGAGCCATGAAGGACACAGCAGTGGACCTGGATCCTGATACCTGACCCTCAGCCATTTTCTACATCTCTACACAATTCCACCTGCTACTCCACAAATAACCTGCTGCTGAAAATACACTGGGAAATCATCTCACACACACACACACACACACACACACACACTCCTCATACACAACTCTCACACACACACACTCCTCATACACAACTCAAACACACACAACTCTCTCCCACACACACACACAGAACTCTTTCCCACACACAAACACACCACATACACAACTCACACAACATGCACACACAACTCTCTCTCACACACACACACATACAACTCACATACACAACTCACACACACACACACAGTCACAGTCACTGTATGTAGATGACAAATGAGGATTTATTTATAGAAGAAAGTAAATTTAAATGAAAATAGAAAATTACAATTCTGAAATAAACATCTAGTCTGGATTAATAATAAACACTTTACTGTCCTCTGACAAGAAATAGATTCATTTTCACTACTCCTGCTCTTCCTCCACACTCCTCTTCTTCCTCCACACTCCTCTTCTTCATCCACACTCCTCTTCTTCATCCACACTCCTCTTCTTCATCCACACTCCTCCATACTCTCCTCCTACACCACACTCCTCTTCTTCCTCCACATCCTCTCTTCCTCCACACTCCTCTTCTTCCTCACACTCCTCCACACTCCTCTTCTTCCTCCACATCTCCTCTTCTTCCTCCACACTCCTCTTCTTCCTCCACACTCTCTTCTTCCTCCACACTCCTCTTCTTCCTCCACACTCCTCTTCTTCCTCCACACTCCTCTTCTTCCTCCACACTCCTCTTCTTCCTCCACACTCCTCTTCTTCCTCCACACTCCTCTTCTTCCTCCACACTCCTCCACACTCCCTTCTTCCTCCACACTCCTCTTCTTCCTCCACACTCCTCTTCTTCCTCCACACTCCTCTTCTTCCTCCACACTCCTCCACACTCCTCTTCTTCCTCCACACTCCTCTTCTTCCTCCACACTCCTCTTCTTCCTCCACACTCCTCTTCTTCCTCCACACTCCTCCACACTCCTCTTCTTCCTCCACACTCCTCTTCTTCCTCCACACTCCTCTTCTTCCTCCACACTCCTCTTCTTCCTCCACACTCCTCCACACTCCTCTTCTTCCTCCACACTCCTCTTCTTCCTCCACACTCCTCTTCTTCCTCCACACTCCTCTTCTTCCTCCACACTCCTCCACACTCCTCTTCTTCCTCCACACTCCTCTTCTTCCTCCACACTCCTCTTCTTCCTCCACACTCTTCTTCCTCCACACTCCTCCACATTCCTCTTCTTCCTCCACACTCCTCCATACTCCTCTTCATCCACACTCCTCTCTCCTCCACACTCCTCCACACTCCTCTTCTTCATCCACACCTCCTCTTCTTCCTCCACACTCCTCTTCTCCACACTCCTCTTCTTCATCCACACTCCTCCTACTCCTCCACACTCCTCCACACTCCTCTTCTTCATCCACACTCCTCCTACTCCTCCACACTCCTCCACACTCCTCCTCCTCCTACACCACACTCCTCTTCTTCATCCACACTCCTCCTACTCCTCCACACTCCTCCACACTCCTCCTCCTACTCCTCCACCACACTCCTCTTCTTCATCCACACTCCTCCTCCTACTCCTCCACACTCCTCTTCTTCATCCACACTCCTCCTACTCCTCCACACTCCTCCACACTCCTCCACACTCCTCCTCACTCCTCCACACTCCTCCACACTCCTCCACACTCCTCCACACTCCTCCACACTCCTCCACACTCCTCCTCCTACTCACTCCTCCACACTCCTCTTCTTCATCCACACTCCTCCACACTCCTCCACACTCCTCCACACTCCTCCACTCCTCCACACTCCTCCACACTCCTCCTCCTACTCCACACTCCTCCTCCTACTCCTCCACCACACTCCTCTTCTTCATCCACACTCCTCCTCCTACTCCTCCACACTCCTCCTCCACACTCGTCCTCCTCTTCATCACAGCACTGAACCCAGTACAGGTTTCTATATTTATAACTACAGTTAACACATTATCTACTGAGTCTGGTTAACTGAGTAACGGAGTAATTTCACATTTATCACATGAACATTCTGAATGTTAATAAAACACTTTACTGCTGAAAATCTGGACGTATGAACATCAGCCACGTGTGTCCACTGCAGAACAAACCCAAACCCTCTGATTGACCTCATGATCTTCTGCATAAACCTTTACACCTGGGAATCTTTTGACATTTCCTGACTCCTTAAAGTTTCCTAAGAAAATCACGTTCCTAAGAAAATCAAGTCCACAAAAAGAAGCTCCGCCCACCTGCACAGCTAGTCTACAGAATGATGAGATGAAGACCATCAGATCATCTCACTGCTCATCAGCTTCTGTCTCTTGCGGAGCCTGTCAAGGTTTCCTCACTCTACTGATCTTTCTCCTTTAATAAGCACTAATCTCTTACTCTACAGTGTGTGTGATGGAGCAGGAACATCACTGTTTTCGGATCACACACTGTATTCATTCTGATTCTCGAATCAGGAGCAAATCTTCAAGCATCATTAGAAAGAACATAATAACCACTACTTGTTG
>JAUCMX010000030.1:457394-502394 GCA_033459395.1 Hemibagrus guttatus | reverse complement strand
AAGGGATTAAGACAAAGGGATTAAGACAAAGGATTAAGACAAAGGGATTAAGACAAAGGATAAAGACAAAGGATAAAGACAAAGGGATTAAGACAAAGGGTAAAGACAAAGGGGTTAAGACAAAGGGGTTAAGACAAAGGGGTTAAGAAAAAGGGGTTAAGACTTTTTATTCTAAACACCACAAACCCGAGTCGTGGTGAATCAGTACTGATCAGTGATCCAGAATTTTAAGCCCCACATTTCTCTGCTCATTATCTGTACCTCAGTTAATTCATCACTCTTGCGGTCATTGTTGAGGTCAGAGCTTCAATCAGAGTGTTTATTAAGTTTATATTAAATCCTGATTAAAGTTGAAGTGTATCAGAAGTTTAAATGCTGATGTTTTATTTCATTCAGTTAGACTGATGCAGACACATGCAGCTCTCTGACTCAGATTAGACACTAATCAGACCCTCAGATCAGACTGAGCACCTTGACTACCAGCTGAGATGTTTTACAGAATCCAGAATAATCGGTCTGTCCAGGCTGCAGTAAAGCCTCAGCTCTGACCACAATGTGTACATAAACACCACACACACTTTATCAGGTGAGGAAATCGTACCTGGGTCCAGAGGTGTCACAAGGAGAGCCTTTCCTCTTGCGTGACTCCGGGGGGGCGGGGTCCAGGCCACTCTCTCCTGAGCCACTCATTCTGAGATCATGAGAAGCTGCAGGACAGAAACACAGTCCAGTTCAGGTCAGAACTCAACAGTGACACAGAGACTGCAGTTAGACTCCAACACACACAATCACACACACACTCATTGTACTCACAACACACTACTCACACACACACACTCACTACTCACACCCTACACTCACTCACTGCACTCACACACACTACTCACACTGCACTGACACACTACTCACACTGCACTCACACACTACTCACACTGCATTTTGACACACTACTCACACTGCACTGCACTACACACTACTCACACTGCACTCACACACTACTCACACTGCACTGACACACTACTCACACTGCACTCACACACTACTCACACTGCACTGACACACTACTCACACTGCACTCACACACTAAATATGTTTAAAGTTAATAAAACTTTGCTATCTGACTTTAATGTGAACGCAGTCACTGCTTCACATCGGAACTCCGATCAAGTCTCATAACGAGGCTCAGGCTCCGGTGCTGAAGATGTTCACCTGCTGATTTCTGGAGCAGAGAACACACCTGTGCAGTGTTCAGTGGAGTCGCTGACTGCGAGCTCATTAACACTGATTATTCAGAGCTGGGCAGCATGTCACGTGTGTGAAAACGTGTAACTCTTTAACCTCCAGAAAGCTGAAAGTGTAGAAATGAGGTTCTACTAGTTAAACAGCAGAACCGCAGGAAAAAACAGAACTCTGGAAACTTCATGAATTAACACAATTAATACGAATCTACTGATGTGTTTTTCTGCACAATTAAAATAACTAAGCTGTAATTGAGCAGCAGCTCGTTATGTGCTGAAAGTGTGTAGAAATGCAGCGTCTCCATCTGCACACTGAAGGAAGCTCCACACCACACTGAGGATCACAGATGTTCTTCAGTCCCAAAGCTGTGCAACAAACCCATCCATCCTCTACACCTTCAGCTCTCGCCGTTAACGCCTCACTCCAGCATCTGAGTGTCACAACACCGAGCGGAACTCGTCCAGTCAGAAACTGACCAGAAGCTCTGTGGTGGTCATCTCACTCTGCAGCGCAAGTGCTGTGTCTCCTCACTGCTCCTGAGAAAACCACCGGAGATCCTCAGACTCACAACCTGCAGCTGAACGACTGGCTGAGGGAGGGAAACATGATGGAGGGATGACTCTCTCTCTCTCTCACATACACCTGTAAACTACACCACCTCTACACACCAGTACACACCTCTAAACACCTGTACACACACCTACATGCACCTGTACACTATACCACCTGCTAATTTTACAAACATTTTTTCTTAATCTGAAAAAGACACAACTGATGAATAAATTCTGACTCTTTCAGCTCTAATTCCTCTGACAGTGTGCACGATGAGGTGATTTAACATCAGCATCAGATCTGATTGGACACCATGGAGATAAAAGTTTACACACCTGTCAAAACCGAAAAACATCGGAGAAAGCAAACTTTTTATTAGAACTTTAATATCCAGTGCAGATTAAAGAGATTCTTCACAACAGCAGCAGGAGAGGAAACACACCATGAAGACCGAGTGTTACAGTACTTCCTGTTTCACTACATACACTAACACTCCAGGAAAACAAAATTAATTAAATTCCAGTAAGCACACAGATCACATGACTCACATCATTAACAAGGTGTTGATGTTTTTCCAACACACTGAGGTTAAAAATGACGTCACACACTTCTGAGTGAAGGTGAATGCATCATGTGTGAATTTATAGGTGCTAGCTAACAAAACTAGCTAACTTGTAACTTTTTACATGTTGATAATGAAGCTAATGTTCACTCTAGTCTTTTACTGACCAAGCTCGTTTGATTGACAGATAAAACAAGCAATCACAGTCCGTTTTATTCATCATTCAGATGATTTATTTAAGAAAAACCTGTGCCGATTAATGAATCTGGACCATGAACTGCAAAGTTAATTGGAAAATCCGATGTTTACAAACGCTCCCAGTTTGTAAGCACGACAATGTCCTTCCACGAGGAAAGCAGAGCATCACCACGGCTTCGTTTCCACACACCGTCACCCTGAATTCCTGCAGAATTTAACCAATCAGATAACGACTTCAAATCTCCTGAAGTGTTGTGTCACATGCAGGAGAGGTGGAGCCAGAGCTTGGGGGCGTGTCCGAGACTGAGGTTCAGCTTTATTCAACACCACCTACTCCAGATCCGTAACACACACACCTCACTCTAATCGCCTCTGAAGTCACACACACACTTCCGGTTATTTCTAAAAACCTATTGTGACTTTTTCATCACAGATTACTGTGTAAACGAAGCGAATTTAATCCGTTTTAAATTCAATCTATAAACAAAGTTAATCCTTCCACCCCAGTGTGGCTCTGTACACTGAATTCTGTAGATCTCCTAATTAAAGAGCAGAAAGTGAGCTGGAATCTTTCACTCCTCTGTAACATCATGTGATCTGCCTTGGCGTGAATTCCACTCATATTTAAGCACCACATGAATTCAGCACTGTGAAAAGAAGGAACTTCAGCAATGTGAGTAAACGCTGAGCCTCAGAGTGACCATCCAGACGAGCAACAACCTGGACACAGAATACTGATAATACTGACAAGAGGCTGAAGGACATGAGGGACACGAAGGAACATGAAGGACACGAATATGAGCTCTGATGGGTTTATACTCAGTCAGTTTTATCTACAGGAACCAGAGAAGGTCCAGAATCTGGAGAAAATGACTGAGGAACCGTGCTAATATGGAGCTTTGGAGATTGAAGACTGAAGCAGCTTGTTGATGGAAAGATCAGAGGAGAAAGATCAGACTGGTCTGAGGTGACAGAAAGTCACTCATAAGTCACTCTGTACAACCGTGATGAGCAGAACATCATCAGATCACACAACACACCAAACCTTGAGGTGATGAGCTCCAACAGCAGAAAATCACATCAGGTACCTCTCCTTACAGACAGGAACAGAAATCTGAACCCATCATAAGCACAGACTCACCAACACAGTTCCTAATAAAGTGGACAGCATGGTCATGCCAGGAGGCCTGACAGACCCCCAAAGACACTGCAGTAATCCTCAGAATCCTCTAAAGAGCACTTTATCATCATCAGGTGAAGGAGAGTGAAGCTGTGAGGAAACAGTGGCATGAAAGCAGAACCTCAATGGTTCTGATGGAGAAACAGTGACAAGTGAAGAACACTAATATGGTTCCATGAACAGATCATGAGCCAAAACGCTGCATTACACAACAGTTTCACTCCTGTAATGCTCCTGCAAAGTTTCTGTAACATGTAATGTTCTTGTAACGTTCCTGTAACGCTCCTGTAATGTTCTTATAATGTTCTTATAATGTTCTTGTAATGTTCCTGTAACATTTTGTAACATTCCTGTTATGTTATTGTAACGCTCCTGTAATGTTCCTGTAATGCTCCTGTAACGCTCCTCTAATGTTCTTGTAACATTCCTGTTATGTTCCTGTAATGATTTTACAATGTTCCTGTAACGTTCTTGTAACGTTCCTGGTCTGTTATAGAAGCTACAGCTGTGACACGCTAAACACTGTGATGTGTAAACGAGCACCTGAACATCTCTAGCCTTTACAGTGAAATACAAGCTTCAGAGTAAACAGACGTTAAAGTCCCACTGCTGTAAAATACACACAGCCTGACCTTTGACCTATTGTATAACCTGACAGTATTATTAACCAGCCAGAACAGGAGCAGCATGGTCTTCTACACACAAGAGCCACCACATTTCAACACAGTACAGAGCGTACAGCTGTACCCCTCATCATCATCATCATCATCATGCTTCAGACTGAGAAGACGACGAGGAGACGCCGGAGCAGAGAACTTACGTGCTCATGGAGGGAAGTCCTGCTGCGTGTGGTCCACGGTACCGGCCTGCTGTGATGGTGACAGACGAACAGAGACTGAGGCAGAGGGGCTACAGTGCCATGCCCTCGCTGTCATGCAGCACCATCCCACTGTGGCCGCAGGGAAACAATGGCACACTGACCACAACCTGCGACAGAGACAAAGAAAGGTTTTATATGCGCTGAAATGGCGCTGAATGAATCGGAGAGAGATAAAGAAGGATTAGAAAGTTCATGTAGACCCTCTCTGACCGCTGGGTTGTGTTTGGGTCCAAATCACCTACAGCACAGAATAATGCTATAGATTTATTTTTCCTCAGTGAGAAATTAAAAATCTGCCTTGAAAAAAATGTAAAAATCGTGATTAGACCATATTTATCACCTCTGATAAACACGCGGTGTGTGTGTGTGTGTGTGTGTGTGTGTGTGTGTGTGTGTGTGTGTGTGTGTGTGTGTGAGATTCCTGAGTCAAACGGGAAAAACTACAAAATAATTTGGGAAAACCCTCCAGACATCTAGGTTCTGATCATTTCTGCTAGAAACTTCTAGAAGCTAAAGGAATTCTAAAAATGAAGCAATTAAACCCCTAAAAGTAAAAATCCCTCACACCTCAAGCCTCATCATCAATCCAGCAAGGATTCAGTCAGCTTTAGCTCACAGAAATGAGAAATCTCCGCCGATTTGCTCCGAGATGCGTTGTGTGACATCATCAAGACAGTACAGCTCTCAGAGGAACTCATGACAGACGTCTCACTGGGAGGAGACCATCATCCTGTGCTGGTGGTTTCACCAATCCCAGTCATTTTCCACACAAAAACTCCACAAGTTTCATCACAAGCTGAGGTAACCTGAGCACCTTCTCTACGCTCCACTGACCTCTAATTAACGTAATGACCCTCTGATTTGGGCAGTCGCTCATGTTTACTCAAATTCTTGCTATTTCGTGTCTTTATAATTTTTCAGCTCGTTTAAAGAACAATTTAAAACCTCGTCCTCTGTTACAGAGTCGAGCGCTCTGCTCCGTTTTGATGTAATGTGGGGGCGGGGCTACAGATTTTTCTGGAAGTAAAGAAATTGTCCTTTATTAGTCACCTTTACGACTCCCTGAGGGTCCTCCTACTCAACCTTTGCATTTTCTCCACAAACTGTCCAGATTTCTACAACAGAACACAGCTGGTCATTTTGGAAGAACAGAAACGCTCCACTACCGTGTCTGTCAAGGTGTTCCTCAGGGCTCAGTACTCCCTCCAATCCCGTTCATCATATACACACCTCATACACACAGGTTATATTAGAGCTCCACAAGTCAAATATCTGGAGCGTCTGATTATCTGATAACTCTGATGACGTGTCCGTTCAGTCTCTCCAGGACATCACGCTAGCTCTGGAGCTTCAACCTGCTTCACCTTCCTCCTTAAATATCCTTAATGCATCATCTCTTCATTGTGGATTGTGTCATTCTCTCTTTTATTATTTGACCAGATTAAAAAAAACCTGAAAACTTGAAACCATCGCTCTGATATTCACTACAAACTCCAACAGCTCACATGGGGTCTGTCTGTCTGTCTGTCTGTCTCTCTCTCTCCTTCCCTTTCTCTGACTCTCTCTCCCCTCCACCTGTCCCTCCCATCTCTCTCAATCAACTAGAAGATCTGATCTGAGATCACCACATTAAGCTCATAACCACAACTCAGATCCAACTCATCTACAGACCTTACTTGAACATCTCCCAGTGTGTGAACTGTTTCCATGTCAGACTCTGGAGCTCCATGTGAGAAGATCAGCCCTGTGGTATGAAGAGCCCACTCACCTTTAATCAGACCACAGTAGCAGAACTGATGTAAATCTGTCTAATTAAACTTTACAGACCAGCAGAGGCTTCGTTATGACAGAAAGAACTCCAGAACTCCAAACACCATCTCCACCACTGAGCCACAGACACCAACTCTACCTGCTTCTTCCCCAAACGTCCACAGAGTTTAAAGCACACAGTTCTCTAGAAGGTCTGTGTACGCTGTAGAGTTACACTTTCCCTTCAGTGGAGCTACAAACCCTGCTCCAGCAGGACAATGCACCAAGCAGCTCCATGAAGACATGAAGGTTGGAGTGGAGATCTGGAGTGTCCTGCACAGAGCCCTGACTCTGACCTCAACCCCCACTGGAACTGGAACTGGAGTCCTGTAAGTCCTGAGGTGGAGCCTCCATGGATCAGACTTGTTTGTCCAGCACATGCCACAGACGATTGATTTGGAGACCAAGTCAACACCAACAACTCTGTCATGTTCCTCAGTCGTTCCTGAACAGTTCCTGCAGTGTGTCAAAGAGCACCATGTCCATGAAGGGGTGCAGTAGTGTTTAGGTAGGTGCCTTGGAGCACTTTTGGTAGGTTCTAACCCTGAACACCACACAGGACCTGTTGTTCTGGACATGCTCTGACCCACACGAGTGGACATCACTGCTCAGATTCCTACACTAGACCATTTATCCTTCCTCCTGATCATTACCTGGAGACCTGACTGTTCACCTGCGGTAATAAACCACACCTCCGACAGGTGCAAGAAGATCATCACTGAAGAACATCTACACCAACTTCATTATGATCCTCAAACTGAAACTGATGAAACGTTTGTTTTTGTTCATGTCATTGTGTAGAAAACCTCTGAAGGTGTAACACACAAAACTCCTGAATATAGCAGCAACATTCTGAGATATTAAACTCCATCACACACACACACACACACACACACACACTTCTCCCTTCAGCTTCCACAAACCTCCTCAGAGAAACCTGAAAACGCACAAGTTCTGTTCTCACATCCAGAACTTTATACTCTCTCTGATCATATTCACTCACTCACTCACTCACACTCTCTCTCACACACACACACACACACACACACACACACACACACACACACACACACACACACACAATGTCGTGCTGCCGCGTCGTGCGCGTGCGTACGTGTGTGTAGCTGTTTCCGGGTCACTCGATCACAACACAGCGGTGATATACTGGCTGAACTGGAACTGCTGGTTATCTGTTGTTTTGAAACCGCGCGCACACACACACACACACACACACACAGATGATGTGGAGGAGAGTCATCAGCGCCAAAAAACCCTTTAATCCAGAAGCATGTAGAGAAGAGAGAAGAGTTATGTAACACAGTGAGGATGGAGTGAGAGCAGGAATGTGTGCTAAGCTAACCTGCTGTGTGTTTACTAAAAGCAAACGAATCCATCACATGACCCCGACCCTCTTCTCTCTCTCTCTCTCCCTCACACACACACACACACACACACACACACACCACTCTCTCTCTCACCTGCTCAGGTGAAGAGATCAGTCCTGCATTCAGTTTTTAATGTTTTGTCAAGCTCCGAGTGCGCGCTCCTGATGATCTCTGATGGAGTAATTAATCCACGCGCTATTAAATCCGACGCCGCGCGCGTGCACACGCTGTTATTCCGTGAAGAAAAAAAAAAAAAAAACGGAAAGTTTTCCGGTGTTTGTTTGTTTGTTTGTTTGTTTGTTTGTTTGCACGAGCCGTAGCTACATCACGCTTTAGCCAATAAGGTTGCGTGTGCTAGTTGAAGGCTAGCCGAGCTAACGAAGTTAGCCGAGCGCTATTTGAAATCCAGGACGCAGCTCGTTCCCCCTTGGCGTCCTGCACTACAGCGGGAAGTGAAGATAACTCCTGCGCTGGAATCGTCCGGCTGTCACCCGGAGCGAGGCGTTCTTCGTGTGTTTAATCCTCCCAGCGCTCGCTCTCTCTCTCTCTCTGCACCGCCATTTTCACCATTAAGCTACACAAACAAACAGCAAACCCGCTTACGTCACCTTCATGATGCGTTCACTCCCCCGCCGATCTACATGCCATGCTCAGCGCAGTCTGTAAACTGCTCGCATGGCTTAGGGATCTGATCGTCCGCGCAGGTCGTGCACGCCACCGCGGCTCGAAGGATTCCAGGCGGCGCGCGTGCACGAGACTCGGCGTACCGGAGCCTCCATGAAGCGCGTTCACGAGTTTTCTTTTTTTTTTTTTACGTTAATATGAAACGAAGCAGTGAGTGAGCACTGAACTCTACCGGAGAGTTAGGTTTGATCTGTGAGCTCTATTCCTCATGATTAAACCTGACTCGATGTGTTTATATAAAGCCGTGCAGTGTGTGAATAAACACCGCGGCCGCGCGCCTGTCCTGAGGCGATCTCACTTCAGCTCCATTCAGCCTGCCTTTGGCTTTATTTTTATTTTCTAACATGTCAGGAATAAATGTGTCGGATTTAGCACCACACTCATTCAGTAGAACAGGTGTGACTTCGCTGATGATAATTTATTCAGGTTTTATTTTATTCTGCACTGTGATTGGTCGAGCAGCGTGTTGATGAGCAGGGGGCGTGGCTCCGTGTTTCTCTCCTCTTCACATGTCAGCTCCAGATGTAGTTCATTCCACTGAAACTTTTACTGTAGCCTGTCTGTTACCATGGCAACTATCCAGCTGTAGACACGTAGCGTGAGGTCATAACAAGCCGTTAGTCCGTCCTGTGTTAATATGGTCAGGAGAATCATCTCCATTTTCAGCTACATTAACCATCAGTCACAGGGAGGTGAATATATTCCTGTCCATTTATTTATACTTTAAGACAGATATTAACACTATTTAATATCCCCCTGCTGTGATGTCACAACACGACATGGATCAGGCAGCAGAACTACAAATCAGGTAGGGGAGGCGGATCAGGTATCCTGTTTCTGCATCTACTCACAGTGTCACTGAGAGAGGGTTAATTACATCAGACTGGAGATAAAGAGCCCAAAGAGCCAGAGAAAGGAAAGGAAACTTTACTACGTGGGGTTTAACTCTTCAGCTTTCATCACATCTTTTCTGATTTTATATAAAGTCTAAAAAAATGGTTTTAAGATTTCAGTTGATTTTATACTTTCTCTCATGCATACAGGTGGAAAAACGTGTGTGTGTGTGTGTGTGTGTGTGTGTGTGCATAGTCTCCTGTGACTGGTATCCAGAGTGTATCCCTTCTTCACCCCAGTGTTCCCAGTACAGACCCCAGCTCTGTGACTCTGACCAGTAGAAGGTGCTTAATGATGGTGAATGAATTCATTAACAGAGAAACAGAACCTGACCCAAATCCCTTTAAAACCAGTCTAAACCTACTGGAATATTTCTGCTGTGTTTCTGATTAATCCTGAAGCAGCACCGCTTGTGATTTACACCACCTACACAAAACATAGTGTAGATTTACAGGAAGTGGACGACAGTGGACTTCGTGCTGCTTCATGCTGCGCTTCATCATTGCAGTAAGGAACTGATCTGACTTCAGCTTCAGGATTAAACCACCTCTGGAGATCTGGAGCTTCATGTCTTGTTGAAGAGAAAGCATGTGCAGCAGTGTCCAGTCTCCTCCTGTCCAGTCACTGCATGCATAAAACATGCATAACTAGTTCATGCAAATGACCTCATACATATTTAGCTGGGGCATGTCCCATTTATCAGTGAGGGAGCGAGCAGTGTGAAAAGCAGAAGAGAGGAATTGTGGGAATGAACTTCCTCAGTGGTGACATCATTAATAAACACGACATTATCGAGTTGCGGCACGTGATGTAATAATGTTAGTGTGGTCAGCTGCATTCCGGACACGATCCCTTTTATTTATTTTAGTTAATTTGTCAAGTTTTTACCAGTTGAAGTGACTGTACCTGAAGGTGTGTGCTGGAGACATGGGAGAGACTCATCAGCTAAATCAGTGTCTCCCAGACCTCCAGCAACGTCCATCTCCAGTACACGCCTCCAACTAGTTACTTCAACTATTAAAAAAGGGAATAAAAGGAAAAATGTCCAGAATGCACTATACAGCCAAAAGTATGTGCACACTGACCATCACACAGGTGTATAGGACGTCTCTGTCCCTGCTCCAGCTCCATGAAGACATGGTGTAGGGGTAAAGGTTGGAGTGAAGAGCTCGATTGATGTTCAGGATTGAAGGAGACTGTCCTGAGGTCCTAAGGAGGAATCAAGGACATGTTCTCTTTGTTTTTTACTAGTTGGAGGTTGAAAGACGTAAAGTTACAGCTTTTTGTTGAATGCATTGTCATTCTGTAGTGCTGTGAAAAGTACAGAAGCCCTGAACTGCTTGGTGTGATCCTTTTTTTCAAGTGCTGTCATTACTTTAACTTAGGCATGACTTAGTAAGTCAAAAATAACATGATAATAATCTTAAAATAATCAAAATAACAAGATGGTATCTTGAAGTAACGATATACAAAGTCAAAATAATTAGTAAGTGATACTGACAAGACACTAAGTCTAAATACAGAGGTGATTCTCAGTGTAATGAGAAATTAAGCCAAAATTGGAGTCAGAAAATCAGAATAGTGAGAAATCGACAAAATAAACATTTGCCTTGCACTTCAGTGCTTTTTTAAAACATTATTTATAACTAGACGTGCACATTTTCTGAAGAAAGTGGTGCTTGCCGTGGCAAAACCCGTCCCCTAGCCGACAATACTTTTGGAGGCAAGTGGTCAGATAGGACACCCAAAGTTTCGTATGCCAATGGACAGATATTGTGCCAATACTATTAAAGGCATGTGTACAGACTGGGTGCCAATACTTTTGGAGCTGAGTGGATACATGCGAGTTATGTCACCACAAATCATATTACGCAGTTCTTCCCTCTGAACACTTCACGTGAAGTCTTCAGAATACACATCAAGCAGTTCTCCCTAATGTGCCCAGTGTTTTGATATGTCACATGTGTATGTTGTGGTCATTTTCTGATTCCAGGAGGTATCTTTGGATTAACATCAAGTCACAAAGCTCAACTCATTGTGCTGAGCGTTTCGATATGTCACTTGCGTATGTTGGGGTAAATTTGCACGTGATGCCGCGTGACGTCATCCAAATTCACGTCGCGAAGTCCTCCTCATTGTGGCGAGCGGTTTGACACGTCACATGTCCAGTGTTGCAGTAACGTAGTGATTCCACGTATTTTGGGCGTTGACCTGCATGTGACGTCATCGCAATACGCGTAACTCAGTGCTCTGCATATAGCAAGCACCACTAATTAACTACACAGTAAATATCTGATTAATAATATACTTCAGCGTATAGAGCGCTCCATGTGATTTAGGAGAACGGTTGTGTGTGAATAAGGTGCAGTAGCTCCTCCACGCCAGACAGCGGCCATGTTGCAGCGAGAAAAATAATAAAATGGTACCGACACGCGGGCGGCGACGTGACGTCATCAGTGCGCGACAAGAATTCCGCACCGAAGACGCGATGGAGTCCGAGTATGTATTCTATCTTGTTTACATTGTGTATCTGGATGAATCTTTTGCATCGGTTAACACACACTACTGTCGCGGTGTAAGCGCACCAAGTGGCGTGTGTGTGTGTGCATGGAGGAAGTATTTTACAGAATCCATGATGTTAAATCAGCACTTTATTCACCGCACATGGGTCTGGTGTTAACTCACGCTGTGTCCAGTGAAGTGCTGTACTAGTCTAGAGTATAATGGTTCTCTCTGTCTCTTTTAGGACAAAGAAGATTATCAAGTTGGTTCCTGAGAACCTTCTTAAGAAAAGAAAAGCATATCAGGCGATTAAGGCGACTCAGGCCAAGATCGCTTTGTTGGAGAAAAGGAAGGTGAGTGAGTGTTCAGCTCAGTGCAGATTTACTGAAGAAACAGACTCAGGATGTAAACAGATGTGTATGTTTTAACAGACAAAGACGGGACAGTTGAAGTTCACGCGTCTGGAAGAGTTTCATAAGTACAGCAGGAGGAAGTACAGGGATGAAGTGCGCCTGGCACGAAACCGGCAGAGACCTCCTCCTCCTCTTCCTCCATCCAAGAACAGCCTGGTGTTCGCAGTGCGCATTCGAGAGTAAGTTGTTTTAACCCTTCTCTACAACCTTCTCTCACTCTGAGTCTGAACCCGTCTTACGTGTGTGTGTGTGTGTGTGTTTTACATGATGATGCGTTTAAAGGATTAAAGGCGTCAGTCCCAAAGTGAGGAAGGTCATCCACATGTTTCGGCTGCGTAAAATCTTCAGTGGAACTTTTATCAAAGTCAGCAAGACCTCCATGAACATGCTGCGAATCGTGGAGCCCTACGTCGCCTGGGGGTGAGAAGGCTTTAAGGTTTGAACGTTAGCACCTGAATAAACGTGCGGCGTGATTATTCAGCTCTTTCTGATGTTTTTGACAGATTTCCTAACCTGAAGTCAGTTCGTGAGCTCATCTTGAAAAGAGGCCAGGGAAAGGTTGACGAGAGAAAGATTCCTCTTACAGACAACACCGTCATCGAGCAGCATTTAGGTAAGATGTGTTCCTGCTGTTCTGCTGAAGGTGTTGGTTTATTCAGACCTCAGACTGGATACGGTGATGCTCTCTCTCCTTCATCTACTGAGAATCAGTAACTTTACACTGGATTAATCCTATGTAGTGTTCGGCTGCTCGAGTCATTCTGTCACTTCTGACATTTTAAACAAGTGTAAATGTGATCAGTGTGACACACACACACACAGCTGGGTGACACAAACATCACAAATAAAATCAGCTGAAACTCTTTCTCTAATAAATTATATCCAGAGGACTTTTTCTGCACACTGAAAGGCCCAGGAATGTCACGTTAACCCTCTTGAGATCCTTCAGCTGTGTTTCCTCTTTTGATGGGAATGGTGACAGGAGAGTTTGTTAGTTTATAATAAATTATATAATACACACTAAACAGTGTGAGAAGTGTAAAAGTATTGGAAGGAAACACTAACACTTCTGTGTGTGGTGTGGCATAGCTCCTCATCCGATGCCGCAGAGACGCTTCCTGCGTACGGTCCAGTCCGAGGCGTTTCCAGGCTGACAGAAGAAGGTGGTGATTCCAGATAGATAGGAGAGATGGCTTGAAGTTGGAGGAGCTCTGTGTGTGCAGTGTTCCTTTCATCTGAGCTACAGAGCTAACCATCATATCACTAAGTGTTGAACTGGCTTAGTCTGACAGTTAGCTAATCATTTATACTGCTTTAAGAAACTAAAAATGCACATCAAGATTCTAGCTATTGCTGGCGCTGTAATATAAACATTTAACTTTCTTTAGATCAGGAAGTTGTGCTTGGCCAGAAAATCAGTTCCACCACGTCATCTCTGTTTAATGTTCTCACAAACGATAGTGTAGTAATAAATAAGAGACTTTTTCACCTTCAGGCTTGGAGGTGTGTGTGTGTGTGTGTGTTCAAACATCGATTAGCAATCCTTAACAATAAGCGGAGAATATTTTAGCTAACATTAATCTCATTCCTAAATAAACAACTTCAGATTATCACAGAGCACAGGGTGAGGTTTCTGTACCTGGGTGTAATGTGAGGGTGAGAGCAGCAGGGGGCAGCGTCTCCTTAATCACAGCAGAGAGCAGGTGAAGTGTGGTGTGTAAATCGAATAGGTTCACTAATCTGAAAGAACCTGAGGTCATTCAATCCAGTGGATTCTGTCTGAAGTGATTTAACTCCACAGCCTATGCTTTAGATGAGAAAGTACAGGATTCTGCAGGTTCTAAAGATCTCCAGCTGGTCTGAGGCTTTACACTTTAGAGTCACACACAACGCTGTAGACATCTGTGTGTGTGTGTGTGTGTGTGTATGGGGTTAGATGTGATTGTAATTGTTTTGTGTCTCTGCCGTATTCCCTGTAGGTCAGCACGGGATCATCTGTTTGGAGGACCTCATCCATGAGATCTACTCCGTTGGAAAGAACTTCAGGGTGGTCAACAGCTTCCTCTGGCCGTTCTACCTGTCCGTGCCTCGACACTCGGCCAGAGACAAAGTCGGCCTTCTGAAGGAGATGGGCGAGCCTGGACCTCGAGCTGAGGACATCAACAGAGTGATCAGGACCTTTAACTGAGCCTCACTTTCTGGAACTCGGACACACTGTACTGTTTTACGGAGAGCCGCTGACTCTCCTGTCTTTACTTTTCCCCGTTCTGATGCGAGATTGGACGTGGATTCAGATCGATGACCTCACAAGGTTGGATCGGATCAGATTTCGTCTTCTTCGTGTGTAATGAAACTTGTTCCGTCTTATGTACCAGGTTCTTTAATTCTGTGCAGCAATTTATATTAAAACTGAAATGGTTTATTATAAACGTTAGTCCTGTGGCGTTGGAGTGTGTGTGTCGGGTTTTAGTGCGGTCAGTACTCGCATCAGATTTAAGTTCTGAGAGGTGAAGTGTAATAATACAGCGTTCGGACACAGGAAATACACAACAGTGCAAAGACCTTTAGGATTTCACGATCACGACGAGCTCCTGAAGCTCTCGTATCAGCTGTTTATTCTCCTTCAGTTCCTCTGAGTGCAGAACTTCACAAAAATATGCTGAATTCTTCTTTTGTTAAATAGCTTTTCCGGAGTTTTTCTTCCTGAATCAGATTAACCTCTGATCTCCAGCCCAGATTAGAGTTCTTCTTACTGCTATGATCCTCCAGCTGTTCACTGTTAGCTTCTGAAGTGAAAGATGCTAATACCACACAACTTTTTCCACTGATTAAACCCTGTTTCTCAAACAGTTTCATGACTTCTTGAATCTGTAGATAATTAGTAGTTGTATGTTCAGTATAGCCTGGTTTCTGTTAGATCTGGTTGTACTTTAGCAATAAAGCCTAAGAACACACTATATGACCAAAAGTTTGTGTCCCTTTTCAGTTACAGCCATGCTAACAGGGACTGACCCCACACTGAGTAAGGCTTTATTATGGAGCATTAAGGACATTAAAAAGATCTAAAGGGATCTACTCGGGTTTAATCTTTAAAATTAGTTCGTGCTGCTTAATGTGAAGAGAAATGTTAATATAAACTGGTGGGTTGTGAGCGCACGAGCGTACCCAGCTGGCTAAAGTCGGGAAACACCTCACAAGCGTCCACTCAGTGACCCGGATGTAATGGAGACTGTACAATAATTTACCACAGAAATGTAAATTAGCACCACATACGCTATTTTAAATATATATACACGTGTTTTTTTTGTGCACGCGAGTTATGTCCGTTATTAAAGGAACGGTAAGACGTGTGCGCGCTCTCTCTCGTGGTCATCCATTCAGCGGTGGGATGGTTAGAAATCACTGGACATACGGAGATATGGGGAATTATACAAAAACTCTTTAGACAAATTTGTATTCTTTTCTAAATAGTTAGATATATATACACCGGTCAGCCAGAACACTGTGAGCAGTGCCAGGTGAAGTGAATAAGACTGAGTATCTCCTCATCATGGCACCTGTTAGTGGGTGGGATATATTCGGCAGCAAGTGAACATTTTGTCCTCAAAGTTGATGTGTTAGAAGCAGGAAAAATGGACAAGCGTAAGGATTTGAGCGAGTTTGATGAAGGACCAAATTGTGATGATCCAACAGACGAGCTACTGTTGCTCAAATTGCTGAAGAAGATAATGCTGGTTCTGATGGAAAGGGGTCAGGATACACAGTGCAGGACGGGTCAGGGCTGTTTTGGAAGCAAAAGGGAGACCAACACAATGTTAGGCAGGTGGTCATAATGTTGTGCCTGATTGGTGTATAATAACACTAGAAGACGCAGCTGTTGCGTCATCACTCACAAACGTCTGATTTATCTGAATACACTTCCAGTTGAGAGAATCAGCCTGGATATCAGCCTGGATATCTGTGGTCCATATTTTAGTGTAATTATCTAAATCATCACTCTTCAGTGTTATCCAGAGTGTGAGGTGGACTGGTGTAAAGCTCTCCGCAGCAGTGGAAACATGATGGAGTGATGACTCTCACTTCACTTCCCACGTCTGGCAGTCTGAGGGATGAACGTGGTTTGGTGGAAGTCAGGAGAACGCTGGCTCCTGGAGCACACGGTGCTGAGAGTAAGGTTTCTGATGGAGAAGGAATAACGGTCAGCTTTGGGCTTCTTCTCTCCAGTGAAGGGAAAAGCTCTACTACAAAAACATTTTGGACTTTTGAATGCTTCTAATGTCGTGCTAAAGGTTTGAGGAAGAGCCTTTCCAGTTCCAGCATGACTGTGTTTGAGGAGGTTGTGGTGAAAGACCTCGAGTGTCCTGCACAAAGCCCTGACCCCAAGCCCTTTAAGATGAACTGGACCTGGAGTCTCCTCACCCATGCTATTGAACACAAATCCCCACAGTCACACTACACACACTCAGGAGCGTGAGTAGAATCTTTCAGAACATTTTTCTGAACGTTGGATATTTTCATGAGTACATTTCCGATGTAAACACTTCTATAAAAGTTTTATGAATGAATCCATTCACATCCTGATAAACAGGGCCCATTGTTCATTCTTTACAGTGTCCCATCTCAGCCTGACAGTCGTAGCTGTGTTTTCTTCCTCGGTGTGGTCTTTCCTCCTCTTCCTCTGTGTTTTTAGCATTATTTCTGTTCATGTGATAATATAACCTCCTTAATGACTCAATAGAGCTTCAGTAAACTCACGTGGATCCTCACTATTCTACTGAAGAAGTCATTACTTCAACCAAATGTCCTCTGTGACCACTGACCAGTCTCAGTCATCTGCCTTGCCCACTCCTCCTTGCAGAATTCAGGCGGTTGAGAGAGATTGGAGGAACGTCAGGTACGTAACGCCCGCTTCAGGTCTAGCCACAACATTCTGATTGTGTTGAGGTCTGGACTTTGACTCGGCCAATCCAGAGACCGAATTGTCTTTACTGTAAGCCCTTCCTCGGTGCTTCTGCTTGAATGTTTTGAGTTGTTGTCTTGCTGCATCACACATTTTCAGCCCAACTTCAGCTCTCTGACCGATGGCCGGAGATTCTTAACAATAGTTTTGATGGGCGTCCATTTCTAGACAGACTTGTAGTCATGTTGAATGTCCTCCATTTGTATGGATTCTGCATTGTTGGATGGAGCTGAAGATCCTTTCCCCAGACTCTTCCAGAGACTACAGTCTTTACAGAAACAGGAATTTTGAATTCTACATTTTATTGAAAATCAATAAATTTTATAAATTTACATTTTATAAATTAAAATCATGAATACGCAATAAAGCCATTTTCTCTACATATGAATATGACTTCTGCTGAGATTTCTCTTTATATTAAGAAGACATTATGAAAGTATGAAGGCACGGATTAATGAATTAATTCAAAAAGTTATAAACAGGATGTTGTATCAAAGGAAGTGTTTGTGCTATAAATGCTTTATATAATAGTTATAACGCCTCGCGGCTGAATGTCTTTGGTCTAAAGCAGGTCTTTATACAGCAGCTGCTCCTTCAGACAGAAACTACACACACACACACACACACACACACTCCATCACAACACTTTATACACTAAAAAGTTTTTAAAAAGGTCTGAAGTTGTAACACGTCCTCAGGTCGAAGGTCAGGATAAAAACTCAGTCCTGTTAGAAGCTCCACATCTCGGACACGAGCCACGTGAAGCTGAGTCCAGTCTTCAACCCAGGAGTAATCACTCGCATTCTGTAACACACACACACAGGGGTAAGGAGTATACTGTGGGTGTGTGTGTGTGTGTGTGTTAGTCATGTCCACACACTAGTGAGGTGTGTTGTGTAGTGTGTAATGTTGTGTAGTGTGTTGTGTTGTGTTGTGTGTAATGTTGTGTAGTGTGTAGTGTAGTGTGTTGTGTGTAATAGTGTGTAGTGTAGGGTAGTGTGTAGTGTTGTGTAGTGCATAGTGTAGTGTGTAGTGTTGTGTAGTATGTAGTGTTGTGTAGTGTTGTGTGGTATTGTGTGTTGTGTTGTGTAGTGCATTGTGTAGTGTGTAGTGTTGTGCATTGTGTAGTGTTGTGTAGTGTGTAGTGTAGTGCAGTGTGTAGTGTTGTGTAGTGTAGTGTTGTGTAGTGTAGTGCAGTGTGTAGTGTTGTGTAGTGTAGTGCAGTGTGTAGTGTAGTGTTGTGTAGTGTAGTGCAGTGTGTAGTGTAGTGTAGTGTAGTGTTGTGTAGTGTAGTGTAGTGCAGTGTGTAGTGTTGTGTAGTGTAGTGCAGTGTGTAGTGTTGTGTAGTGTAGTGTAGTGCAGTGTGTAGTGTAGTGTTGTGTTGTGTTGTGTAGTGTTGTGTCAGAACTCAGAGTCCCCTCCGAGTGGACATATCGCAGGGTGAATGTTGAGTATCTCTTTCCCCTCAGTGTTCCATGATGAATTAACTCAGTAAACTACCACAACGTAGCCAAAATAATGAGCGGTCAGTCACGTGTTTCCCTGAAGAGAGCAGCCGGTCTGAAGAACTTCGAACATTCCCTACTGTTTATACTCGTTTATTCCGATTCAGCTTTAACATTTCTTCCCCTTCATTTGCGCCCCTCCTTACCTTTACATACACACAGACCTGTGGCCTTCTTCAGCTATCTCTTCAGAACGTCTCGACCTCTCACCTAGTTTTTTTTTTTTTTTTTTTTTTTTTTGAACACGATGTTCTTCCGCATTTTATTCATAACACGGTGCAACACGAGTTTTCGCCGTTATTTCAAACTCCACGCTGTCTCGTTCTGTTTCCTCCTGTCCAGTTTTTATTTTGGCCTTTAAGCTTTTGAGCGTTTCATAACCTGCATGTTAAGATTAAACACCCTGCGCTTTAACATTAGACAGCCGCATGATATTCACCTTACTCATCCAATTCCCACACACGGCTCAATCGGCCGGTCAGCCAATCCAATGATCCCACTGGACAGCCTGACCGACTAAACCGCAACTTTAATCTGTAAGCTCCAACGGTTTTCACTAAATGTCTTTTCTCTCTTTTTCCAATCTCAGTGTGGTTACTGTTATTATATTCTATTTGTATAATTTTAGTATTACTGCATACACATACTATCAGAGGTTATACTGTACTGATTGTCATAAGCTTAGCCGTTAGATAGATGATAGGATAATAGATATCACTGCTCTTAAGTGAATTATTACTACTTTAAAGATAAGCATTTATCATTAAATTTCTCTGACATCACTGTCAGCTTTGTTTTTCTTTGACCTTCACGCTGACCCTACAGGTCTTACAGATCATCTTCACCTCACAGTTGATACCTTTCATCACGAGTCTGTGTCTCCAAGCCATTGATATATTATTAAAGGATTTTTTTTTAGTTAGTTGCACTTCTTCTTATTTTTTTTTTGCTAGACAATATGCAAGCTTCTCCATTGTACTGATTCCACATCCTCTGTACTTTCTGTGTCTGCACTTATTGTGTTTGTTACAGATAACACTGTCTAGGCCTTGAGCCTAGTAGTGTAGTGTTGTGTAGTGTAATGTTGTGTGTAGTGTTGTGTAGTGTATAGGGGGTTGTGTAGGGGGTGTAGTGTTGTGTAGTGTTGTGTTGTGTAGTGTGTAGTGTTGTGTAGTGTAGTGTGTAGTGTTGTGTAGTGTAGTGTAGTGTTGTGTAGTGTGTAGGGGGTTGTGTAGGTTTTGTAGTGTTGTGTAGTGTGTAGTGTAGTGTGTAGTGTTGTGTAGTGTAGTGTAGTGTTGTGTAGTGTTGTGTAGTGTGTAGTGTTGTGTGTAGTGTAGTGTTGTGTAGTGTTGTGTAGTGTGTAGTGTTGTGTGTAGTGTTGTGTAGTGTGTAGTGTAGGGGGTTGTGTAGTGTAGTGTTGTGTAGTGTTGTGTAGTGTAGTGTAGTGTTGTGTAGTGTTGTGTAGTGTAGTGTTGTGTAGGGGTAGGTTTTGTAGTGTTGTGTAGTTTTGT
Source organism: Hemibagrus guttatus (assembly GCA_033459395.1). Lineage (NCBI taxonomy): Eukaryota > Metazoa > Chordata > Actinopteri > Siluriformes > Bagridae > Hemibagrus > Hemibagrus guttatus. The sequence continues at coordinate 482,120 of JAUCMX010000030.1, read as the reverse complement.
AGTGTAGTGTAGTGTAGTGTTGTGTAGTGTGTAGTGTTGTGTAGTGTAGTGTTGTGTAGTGTGTAGTGTTGTGTAAGACGACTGTATGACTCTGAGGTTAAATTGTTTTACTGCAGTTATTATAAATAATGAGAGAAAGTTTTGTGGACTTTCTAATCTCCAGTAGTTTTACTCCTGATCTGAATTTAGTGACCGCTGCAGGACACACAGCCACACTTACATGACAGGTCTCTGTGTTATCAGGACGATGAGGCAGGATGAAGGACATAGTCTCCAGCTGACCCTCGCAGTCCTGCGGAGCCGAGGCCGAGTTCTTACAGCTCGTCAGAATCACGTAGTAATGAGTGGGCAAAGGAGGGGTCAAGCTGTTAGACACAAACATCACCGTGACCTTCAGTTCATCATCCTCATGGACATATTACTGACAGCACTAATGTTTATTCTCTCAAATAAAATAAGTGACCGCTCTACGACTTCTTTTTGAAAGGTTGTGTTAAATAACTCACGTGTTTCTCTGTTTCAGGACGTCGTATCGTCCGTCAGCGTTTTTATCGAATATCGGTCCACTCATGACGTTCACACCCCTCAGAGTTCTCCAGTATTTTACAACAAGAACATTGTGGAAATAATCCCAGATACCTGAAAAAATATGACAAAGTAAACATCTGAAACTCGTGTGTGTGTGTGTGTGTGTGTGTGTGTGTGTGTGTGTGTGTGTGTCTGTGTCTTTAGAAACTTTTAGTCCATGTATGACCATCAATTACTCCTGTTTTAGCTCTTGGGATTGTGGATATGGATTGTGTGTGTGTGTGAGCGTGTGTGAGCGTGTGTGAGCGTGTGTGTGCGTGTGTGTGCGTGTGTATGCGTGTGTGTGTGTGTGTGTGTGTGTGTGTGAGACAAACTAAAAACAGGTGATAAATAAGGAATTACCTTTAAAGAGTGTAAACATTGGTGCCATGTTACTTGTGATCAGTGAGTCGGACTCATTTCCACCTGAAGCCAGGTCTGTAGAAGTGAAATTTCAAAGAATGAAAACAAAAACTAAAAAACCTCTGTAGCCCAGTATGCACACACCTAAGCTAATACTCTGGTGAAGCGGCTTTTTATATAATTTATATATAATTATATTTTCATTTTCTATATGATAATTACTTTTTAAACAGTGATTGGTTCATTCTGGCCACACCCCTAATTATAATAGTATAATAAGGTGTGCAGACTTTTTTTCATGCAAACACATTATAGTAAATTTTTTAATTTTCCTGTTTTTCCCAGAAATCACAAAAACATGCCATTTTATTAGGATACTTTTTATATCTGCTGTAAATGTTAATTATGTTAATTATGTTAATTATGTGTGTTAATCTGAAGTAAGTGTGAGTAAAAGCAGAGTTGAGGTGGAACGTACTGGGAGGATGAAGAAACCCATACGTCACTGTGAGGTTGTCCTTATAGAAACTGCAGGACTGACTCACTTCAACTGGAATACGAACATCTACAAGAACACACTCCTCCTCTGAGGGACTGAGAGACTGAACACCAGACTGAGAAAGAGAGAGAGAGAGAGAGAGAGAGAGAGAGAGAGAGATGATGAGAATTCAAGATGGCGCCAGTGAGGTCAGCTGCTGTCACGACTGCTCCGACCACGCTTTGTTAGTTTTTGTTTATTTTTTGCACTTCGGACCACTTTAAACAATATCTGCCTGCACAATGGACATTATTACATATGACAGAGCCACTCTTTGTTCTATTGGTCTACAATCTACTCACCTACTGCCGTTTTTAAACCCGGACTCATGTTGCCCAAGCGAGATTCTGAGGAACAAAGGATGCGACCCGAAGCGGCAACCAAGGGGCAAACGGGTCGGCGTCAGGAACAGGGGTGGAAGAACACTGGACCACTGCTACACACAGTTCAAGGACTGCTACAAAGCACAGTCACATCCACCGTTTGGGAAATCGGACCATGCTGCCATCTTCCTCATGCCTAGATATAAACAAAGGCTAAAGCAGGAAGATACGGTTCAGCGGGAGGTCATGCGCTGGACGGACCAATTGGTGGCCGCTTTACAAGATTCTCTGGATGACGCAGACTGGGACATGTTTAGGTGCAGCTTTGATGACGTCAACATGTTTACGGAAGCGGTTGTGGGATTTATGGGGAAATAGCGGATGACACAGTTGACAAAACTATCATCAGAACGTTTCCCAATCAGAAGCCGTGGGTGGATAAAACCATCTGCGATGCTCTGAGATCCCGCTCCGCCACGTACAACTCGGGGCTCACCAGTGGCAACATGGACAAGCATAAGGCTGCATCCTACAGCGTGCACAGAGTGGTGAAGGAGGCGAAGCGGCACTACAGAAATAAACTAGAGTCACAATTTCATCAAAGTGGCTCTAGGAGTCTGTGGCAGGGACAAAGAACAATAACGGACTACAGAACACCATCTTCCAGAACGGTGAATGTGGACGCTTCTCTGGCAGACGAGCTAAACACCTTTTATGCTCGCTTTGAAGCTGCAGCTCACAGTGCTAATGGCATTAGCAGTGCTAACAGCACTATAGGCAGCATGCACGTGGAGAATGCCGGAGAGGAAAACGCGTGCATCATCTTGGAGCACGACGTGAGGAAGGCATTCAGGAGAGTGAATACCAGGAAGGCAGCAGGACCAGACGGCATCACGGGTCGGATCCTGAAGGCCTGTGCTGACCAGCTTGCACCTGTGTTCACAGAAATATTCAACCTCTCCCTGGAACAGAATCCCTACATGCTTCAAACAGTTCATCATTGTTTCTGTCCCCAAGAAACCCCAGCCTGCCTGCCTCAATGACTACTGCCCAGTAGCCCTGACCTCAGTCGTGATGAAGTGCTTTGAAAGACTAATGAGATTTCATCACTTCTTCACTACCTGACACCCTGGACCTGCTACAATTCACATACTGCCCCAACCACACTACTGAGGACGCCATCACACACCTGCACCACACAGCCCTGAGCCACCTGGACAGCAGAAAGGGGAATTATGTTAAAATGCTGTTTGTTGACTACAGTTCAGCGTTTAACACCATAACCCCCTCCATATTCACCACTAAGTTGGAGATCCTGGGCCTCAGCCCGTCCTTGTGTCGATAGATCCTACTTCCTCCAACAGACAGACTACAGGCAGTACGGGTGGGCAAACATGTATCGCCCTCACTCACCCTCAGCACTGGAGCCCCCCAGACACAAAATACTACCTCAGCACACACAATAGATGCACTACACTGCACAATTTTTCTATTTGTTATATTTTATTATTCTGGCAGCTCTTACCAAGTCTGATTGTTTAATTGAAATGTAAAGCCTGCTTTAGGAAACTAATCCAGGGATTTTAGATGTGACTCAGCAGACTCTGTCTCAATAATGATCCAGAATATTAACATCACTTCTCCAGTCTACACGATCAGGGTGGAGCTTCAGTGGAGCTGCTTGGACACATTGACTGTGACTGACTGTGATGTTCAGTGCACACTACAGGATTATTATTCTTATTTTACTACCAAAACGTTCTCCACTAAGTTGACCTGCAGTTTATTGAGATATTGACATGGAACCTGACATTGACCAGATCGAAGACACAGAGGGTGAGTTTCCTTCTTCCAGCCCACTTTCAGGGAAGTCCCAGAGACACAGACCCAGAGAGCAGATACACACTGGTCTCAGTGTGAGGAGCACAAGCTTCAACTCTCAAACAGAGGAGGACTCACAAACACTTACAGAGACGTACACTGATCCTTTTTTAAAGAAACAGAGAAGCTCCACAGCTCTGAGGGTTAGCCTCACTGAGAGAGACAGTAACAAACTATTCTGATCTACCTGCAGATTATGGACATCTGTATATATGTTGTATATCTGTATGTTGTATCTGTATATATGTTATGATTTGGGAGAGCTGGGATTAAATTGCTAACTCTTATCACAGCTGTGAAAACTGATTTTTTTTTAATAAAGTTAGTTATTCATGTCCATTTCACAGAGAAGTTGTGATGATCCAAGATGGCGGCTCGGCAGTAGCCCGGAGCAGCCACTCCGGATCCAAAATGGTGCTATTTATGTGTTATAGCCCAAATATCACAGTGCATGGACACCGAAGACAGTGGTGTTCATGCATATGACCACCAGACTCTCTTACAGTACAGTAGTCATGCAATTACCAACCTGCATGATGATGTACCTAAAAAACTTCGTGACCTCGGCTTGCTGTGAAGGCCAGGCCTTCAGTCCTCGGCGTCGCCTGATGCTGGTGGCTGGGAGAGAGGACGTCACAAACGGTGCTTGAGGAAGCGGAAGCGCGGAAAACGGGCGGATGTCTGGCTAAGCTAAAAACAAACCCTAGCCGGCCGGCCGGCTCTCCCGTCCATCATTCTGTCCGTCTGCTCCCTGGATAATAAACCGGACTACATCCGACTCCAGCGAACTACATGGCGTGAGTACAGAGACTGCTGCTTTTTTGTTTTTACGGAGACGTGGCTCAGCGACAAAGCTCCGGACGCCACCATTCAGTTAGACGGGCTAACTGTGTTTCGTGCCGACAGAAATGCAGCTCTGTGCGGTAAGTGTGCCCCCACCTCGGCTACTCAGACCACATTTCTGTTATGTTGATTCCAGCATACAGATCGCTTATCAGACGCTCTAAACCGGTTCTGAAACTGGTTAAAACCTGGCCAGCGGGAGCCATCTCTGCTCTTCAGGACTGTTTTGAGTGCACTGACTGGAATTGTTTCAGGGAGGCTGCAACCAACGGCAACGGGAGGAGTACACAACATCAGTGACCAGCTACATTGGAAAGTGCTTGGATGACGTCTCCAAGACCATCACCACACGCTCCAACCAGAAACCGTGGATGACTGCAGAAGTGCGTGCTCTCCTGAAGTCGAGAGACTCCGCCTTCAGAGCTGGGGATAAGGTGGCCTTAAGAACAGCAAGGGCCAAACTGTCTCGAGCCATCAGAGAAGCAAAGTGCGCACACGCCCAGAGAATCCACGGCCACTTACAAGACAGCAGAGACTCCCGGCGCATGTGGCAGGGCATACAGGCGATCACAACCTACAAGACCACACCATCTGTCTGTGACAGTGACGCCTCCCTCCCAGATGCGCTGAATGACTTCTACGCTCGGATTGAAGCACAGAACAACGTAGCGGCGAGGAAGACCATCCCTCCTCCCAACGACCAGGTGCTCTGTCTTTCCACGGCTGACGTGAGGAGAACTCTATGCAGAGTTAACCCATGGAAGTCTGCTGGACCAGACAATATTCTGGGCAGAGTGCTCAGGGAATGTGCAGAACAGCTAGTGGATGTCTTCACTGACATCTTCAACATCTCCCTGAGCAGCGCCGTTGTTCCTACATGCCTCAAGACAATGACCATTGTCCCCGTGCTGAAGAAGTCTACAGTTTCCTGTTTCAATGACTATCGTCCCATCGCACTCACACCCATCGTGATGAAATACTTTGAGAGGCTCATCATGAGGCACATCAAGACCCAGCTACTACCCTCACTGGACCCCCTGCAGTTTGCATATCATCCAAATCGCTCCACGGACGATGCCATCACCACAACCCTCCATCTGTTCCTCACTCAAATGGACAATAAGGACACATATGTACGAATGCTGTTCATAGACTTCAGTTCAGCATTCAACACAATCATCCCTCAACAGCTTATTGAGAAACTGAGCCTTCTGGGCCTGAACACCTCCCTCTGCAACTGGATCCTGCACTTCCTGACTGGGAGACCTCAGTCAATCCGGAGCTGGAACTGCTTCTCCAGCACCACCACACTGAGCACTGGGGCCCCTCAGGGCTGTGTGCTCAACCCACTGCTGTTCTCTTTGCTGACTCACGACTGTGCAGCAATGCACAGTTCGAACCACATCATCAAGTTCACTGATGACACGACCGCGGTGGGTCTCATCAGCAAGAACGACAAGTCAGCATACAGAGAGGAGGTGCAACGACTAACAGCCTGGTGTAGAGCCAACAACCTGTCTCCAAATGTTGACAAGACTAAAGAGATGGTTGTTGACTTTAGGAGAGCACAGAGTGACCATTCTCCACTGTTCATCGACGGATCCCCTGTGGAGATCGTAAAGAGCACCAAATTCCTTGGTGTGCATCTAGTGGAGAACTTCACCTGGTCGCTCAACACCAGCTCCATCAGCAAGAAAGCCCAGCAGCGACCTCTACTTCCTGCGGAGGCTGAGGAAAGCCCATCTCCCTCCCCCCATCCTGACCATGTTCTACAGAGGGACCATTGAGAGCGTCCTGAGCAGCTGCATCACTGCCTGGTTTGGGAATTGCACCGTCTCGGATCGCAAGACCCTGCAGCGCATAGTGAAGACAGCTAAAAAGATCATTGGAGTCTCTCTCCACTCCATCACGGGCATGTACACCACACGCTGCATCCGCAAAGCAAACAGCATTGTGGACGACCCCACACACCGCTCACACTCTTCACCCTCACGCCGTCTGGAAAGAGATAACGAAGCATTCGGGCCTCACAACCAGACTGTGTAACAGTTTCTTACCACAAGCCATCAGGCTCCTCAACACCCAGAACTGAACTACCAGCTCTCTCTCTCTCACATACACACACACACACCTGTGTGAACACACACACACACACACACACACACACCTGTGAACGGACTCTCAATACAATGTACCTTCTACTTGCACTCAACCACTGTTATAAATGATTACTAATTTACACTATTTTTAACTGCTGCTAACAGATGTCTGCACGCTACAATGGTCATGCTGCTATGTATATGGTTACGAACATATATGTAATGCACATCACATTGCATCTTGCACATGTTTTTGTGTTCTGTTTTGTGTTGTTTTTGTACTTTGTCTTTGCACTGTCTTGTCTTTGCACTGTTTGCACACTTTGCACTTTATGTAGCTAGGACAAACTTCTATAGCACCAGGGTCCTGGAGAAACATTGTCTCATTTCACTATGTACTGCGTCAGTTATATGTGGTTGGAATGACAATAAAAGCTTTTTGACTTGACTTGACTTGATATTTCAGGTTCATCATTCTCAGAATCTCACCAGTGGCTCGAGACTATATGCAACCCAGAGGGGCATGAGGATGTCTTTACTGTATCCAGTGATGTAGGAAACATGCTGAAGAATGCAGTAGTCTGCTCTCTCCTGGAGAACTCGTGGAGCTCCATATGGCAGATGAAGATGTTTGTCTATCGGCTCTGTCGGAGTAGATGGACGCTTTATTCAGCCATGATGAAAATGTGAAGCAAAATAAATTCTGGAGAGTGATTTACGTACTTGAACTGATCAGATGACGGTTGAAGTTTTCCACCTGAAACAGATTTAACAATAAACCCAGTTAAAGTGGTCAGTTCACGTGTCTTGTATCTGGATTATTATTGTTCATTATTGAACTTCATTTCTGGGTGAAATATGTGGTTCTGTCGTTCCAACCTGGGATTTGTTGTAGAGCTTACAGGAGCAGCCACGGTCATCCTTCAGAGACAGAATAGTGGGGGAACAGACAGAGGCTGAAGAGATCTCAGGAGGGTGGACTGGATGATAAGGTGGGTTCCTCAGTAGATGGTTGAGACTCCCATGAGTGCCATTGTTAGGGGCAGGGGGAATTTCCAACAAATCTACATGAAGATGAACAGTTAGCATTTTAGAAATTACACATTTCCCCAAACGTCTCCATAATGATGTTCCTTTTATTTAAACATTACACATTAATTACATTAGTTAAAGTTTCTACTATTAAATTCCACTAAATTATTAAATTCATTGAAGTTTAAGTTCACTGAAATGGGACAGCTGAAGAGTTTGGTCTCTTTCCAAACTTCAACTATCCAATCTGTGACCACTACAGCTCCAGACATGAATGGACCCCAGTGTGGTCTTCTTCTGCACTAATCCATCAGCCTGAAGATCTGACATGACAGCAGATGGGGTTCCACCAGAAACCATTAAAGTGGAAAACCTTGAACCATGTCATGGGACATGTAGAAAGGAACCTACTGACCACTCGCTGCCTACACAGCATCTGCAACGAGGAAACAATTGGGCAGGAAGTGGAGGTGGAATGTCAGAAGAAGCAGTCTTTATTTGTCACTTAAACATTATAGGAAATTCTTTTCTTCACATATCTCAGCTTGTTAGGAAGTTGGGGTCAGAGCAAAGGACCTAACCCCCTCCATCATACGGCCCCCGGGAGCAGAGGGGGTTAAGGTCCTTGCTCAAAGACCCAGTAGAGGGAGCCTGGAGGTGCTGGGGCTTGAACCTACCCTTGACCTTCTATTCAGTAGCCCAGAGCCCTAACTGTTGGGTCAGCAATTCATCCCACTCAGAACAGACAAGAATAACATCATTAGACAGTCTTTGACATGGAACTTCAAAGGAAAGGGATACATGGGAATTCCCCAGAACATCTGGAGAAGATCAGTGGAGTTAGGATTGTCCTGAAAGGAGCTGGACACAAGGTTTTTCCAGTAGACATGGGATTGTGCTCATCAATTTACAGAGTGTGTGCTGTGGTATGTATAAAATGTAGAAGCACTGGTTAACTAATAAAAGTTAATAACAGTAATCTAGTCAGTGGTGTTAATATGAAAAAGCGGCCATTCACACGTATAATCAAATAATAAACAGCATTGTACTAAAAAAACCTCAAGCGCTAGAGTGGAGGTCACTTACCACACAGGAGGTTATACACTTCTATATTTTCGAAGGGAGCGACAGTCGTCCTGTACTTCAGTCCTGGTCCATACCCAATGAAAATGGCCTGTAAACAATGACAGTGTTAAGAGCCTGAATATCTACAGGTGTGTTTTTGGTTCTGTTTATTTTTATTTTTGAGAATTATGAAACACTGCCAGTGTTTCAGCCTCTCTGGGGCTAGTGCATAATATTTTCCAAATATCCCAGCTGGTAAGGAAGTAGGGGTCAGAGCACAGGGTCAGCAGGGCTAAGGGCCCAACAGAGGCAGCTTGAAACCCTGACACCTTCTGGTCAGTAACCCAGAGCTTTAACCACTGAGCCTCACATTCTACAGCTCAGTGTGTTTTATTTCTCTGGCTAAGGCAATATTAAATTATCTAGATAATTATCATTAGATTACAGAAGATACCTGCGATTCAGGTGAGTCAGAGAACATCAAGTAAACTTCTCTGACTGTTTAAAAGAACTCCCATCTTACATCATGTTCTGTGTTTTAATAATTACATTTACATTTCTGACATTTAGGAGACGCCTTTTTCCAGAGCGACTTACAATTTATCTCATTTTTTATATAACTCAGCAATTGAGTGTTAGGGGCCTTGCTCAGGTGGTGGACCTGGGATTGAAGCTCACAACCTTCTGATCAATAGTCCAAAACCTTAACCACTAAACTACCACATCCCCATAATTATTATCTACAACTTAATATCATTATTAACTTAACATCACAACTGCAAGTACTGGGCATCACTGTGGTGAGTCCATTCATTTCTTTTAAGCTTGCAGACAAACCAAGAGAAGCAGACAGGAAGCTCTCCCATCAGTATACAGGACAGTGTTATCCCTCATTGCTTAGTAAACTGGACATACTGCACTGACCTGCATGTTCGTGAAGGTGTTATCTGAGCCGTGGAAGCCACCACTGCAGTACTTAACTTCATATGGGTTGCTGGAGAAAGACAAGGACACAAAGACAATCATTACTGCAATTTCACTGAACTGACCGCTTAAATCAGTGTTTAAAATGTTTAGATCAAAAGTCAGTGATAAAACGTCTGCATTCTTACAGGGCCGCCTGCCACTCGGGGCTCATGTAGAGATGTCCTCTTTCTATACGGACGTTGTTAGCAAAATGGAATCGTTTAGGAAGATGCTCTGTTAGATAAGGCTTCATGGGCTGATCACGAGCTCTGCACTTCAAAGGCATGGAGTGAGAAAAAGAAGGAATAAACGATGCATTAACTTGAAAACAAGGAAAAAACCTCTAATAAAAGCTGACAGTGTTAGCTGTCCATAATGAGAAGATTCATACCGACAGATTCTTCATTAGCTCTTCATAGTTAACTGTCAGAGGACAAAACAAAGAAAACATGACTGTACAATCATCACACAAGCACACTGGATACACACTGCACACACACTGCAAACACACTGCAAACTGCACACACAATGCAAACACACTGCACACACACTGCACACTGCAAACACACTGCACACTGCAAACACACTGCACACACACTGCACACTGCAAACACACTGAACACTGCAAACACACTGAACACACACTACACACACACTGCACACACACTGCACACTGCAAACACACTGCACACACACTGCACACTGCAAACACACTGCAAACACACTGCACACACACTGCAAACACACTGAACACTGCAAACACACTGTACAGATACTGCACACTGCAAACACACAGCACACTGCACACACACACTGCAAACACACTGCACACACAATGCACACACAATGCACACTGAAAACACACTACACACACTCTGTGCACACATTGCACACTGCAAACACACTGCATACTGCACACACACTGCACAATGCAAACACACTGCACACTAACACTGCAAACACACTGTACAGATACTGCACACTGCAAACACACAGCACACTGCACACACACACTGCACACACAATGCAAACACACTTCTTCTTCTTCTTCTTTCGGCTTTTCCCTTCAGGGGTCGCCACAGCGAATCATCTCTCTCCACCTATCCCTATCTTCTGCATCCTCAACCCTTGCACCCACTAGCTTCATATCCTCATTAATTCCATCCATATACCTCCTCTTTGGCCTTCCTCTTTGCCTCCTGCCTGGCAGCCCCATGTCCAACATTCTCCTACCAATATACTCACTGTCCCTCCTCTGAACATGTCCAAACCATCTTAATCTGGCCTCCCTAACTTTGTCCCCCAAACGTCCAACATGAGCTGTCCCTCTGATGTACTCATTCCTAATTCTGTCCAATCTTGTCACTCCCAAAGAGAACCTCAACATCTTCAGCTCTGCTACCTCTAGCTCTGACTCCTGTCTCTTCCTCAGTGACACTGTCTCTAAACCATACAGCATGGCCGGTCTCACCACTGTCCTGTACACCTTCCCCTTGATTCTCGCTGATATTTTCTGATCACACAGAACTCCCGACACCTTTCTCCACCCATTCCAACCTGCCTGCACTCGCTTCTTTACCTCTTTCCCACACTCTCCATTACTCTGGACTGTTGACCCCAAGTACTTAAACTCCTGTACCTTCTTCACCTCTTCACCCTGTAACCTTACTGTTCCACTTCCCTCCCTTTCATTCACACACATGTACTCAGTCTTACTACCACTGACTTTCATTCCTCTTCTCTCCAGTGCAAACCTCCACCTCTCCAGGTTTTCCTCCACCTGCTCCCTGCTCTCACTACAGATCACAATGTCATCTGCAAACATCATTGTCCAAGGAGACTCCTGTCTGACCTCCTCTGACAACTGGTCCATCACTATAGCAAACAGGAAGGGGCTCAGAGCCGATCCCTGATGCAGTCCCACCTCCACATTGAACTCCTCTGTCTGACCTACAGCACACCTCACCACTGTCCTGCTCCTCTCATACATGTCCTGCACCACTCTGACATACTTCTCTGTTACTCCTGACTTCCTCATACAGTACCACAGCTCTTCTCTTGGCACCCTGTCATACGCTTTCTCCAAGTCTACAAACACACAGTGCAACTCCTTCTGACCATCCCTATACTTCTCCATCAAAATCCTCAGAGCAAAAATTGCATCTGTTGTGCTCTTTCTGGGCATGAAGCCATACTGCTGCTCACAAATTTCCACTACCTTCCTTAACCTAGCTTCCACTACTCTTTCCCATACCTTCATTGTATGGCTCATCAACTTTATCCCCCTATAGTTACTGCAACTCTGCACGTCACCCTTATTCTTAAAGATCGGCACTAACACACTTCTTCTCCATTCCTCAGGCATCCTCTCACTCTCTAAAACCCTGTTGAACAAACTAGCTAAAAATTCCACTGCTGCCTCTCCCAGACACTTCCAGACCTCCACCGGAATGTCATCAGGACCAACTGCCTTTCCACTTTTCATCCTCTTCAAAGCCTTCCTGACTTCATCCTTTCTAATCTTATCTACTTTCTGTTCCACAGACACAATGCAAACACACTGCACAATGCAAACACATTGCACACTAACACTGCACACACACTTGCAAATATATTGCACACTGTACACACACTGCACACACCTGCACACTACAACACAGCACACACTGAACACTGCAAACACACTGCACACTGTACACACACACTGCAAACACACCTGTAAACAACACTGCGATATTGCACACTGCAAACTAATGGTCCAGTTTCTCAGGACACACATGTATGTGTTGTGTGTGTTAGAGTCCAGACTTACACGTGAAAAAGTCTTCTGGGAGACGTTTGGGCCGGACTCGAGCAGCAGCTCCCTGGATGACGGTGAAATCATCAGTGTCTTTCTGGTATGATGAAACATAAGCAGCTTTCTTACACGAAGCTTCCTCCATTCCTAAATGTCACAACAACAACAACAACAACAACAACAACAACAGCTCAGAGTGGAAGGAGATGTTTTACCTCCTTAACATACCACACTTTACATAATAACATACTCTTTTTATTTATCTATTTATTCTCTAAAATTATATATTTATTTTTTTCCAAGCTTTAACAGAACACTTTATACAACTTTTCCCCTAAGATGACCCTTACTGCCAAAATAATTCAACAAACAAAATAAAATAAAATTACAAAAACAACAACAATAAAAAGAAGAATAGACAATTTAGGAAGCATTAAAACAAAATAAAATAAGATAAAATAAAAAATATAAAAAACCTTACAATATTTTACACATTTGGAGGAATAATATAAATAAATTAAATTTAAAATTAAATAAATAAATAAATAAGACCGGTTTCTACGAATCTCTTTATAATGATCATGTGATAGATGTGCATTAAAAAAATGACATAAATTGCATTCTTTGCATAAAAAATAAATCAGGAGTAAATTCTCAGGCATCTTTCCACTCAGGAGTTAAACTGTTATGATTAACGTTATAATAAAATCTGATCAGATGGCTGGATATCACGGCCGTGTATGACTGTAGGAGTGATTACATCATTATTTATTTCACAGAAGCCCCACATCTATGTTCTCACATGCTCCGTGAGAAGGTTCTAACTCAGGTGTGGAACCTTCAGACCCTGTGTCTCAGTGCTAAGATACTGATGTGTTCTGCACTGCACCCGGGTTCCTCAGTGTGTCTGCAGGAGGTCTTCAGAGACACACGTTCTCAGATTAACCAAATCTCACTTCAACAAAATTTCTATCCAGTATTGGATCAGACACCAGGCCTGGGAGCCAAACACAGACCGAATTAGGAAGCCTGCTGGACTGCGCTGCATTCAGTCTGGACCACTGGACCTACACTTGTGCAGCCATGTTGGAGGAGAGCCACCAACTGGGTTCCTAATCACAAGAAACACTTTCCTCGGAGATGAATAGCTCGACTGCAGAAAAGGCTCCAGATTTAAAGATGAAGTCATCTACTACAGCTCACACCTCCTGAACCCCCTAATTGAGGACAATGTTCTCATGTTCAAGCCACAGAGGATAAGCTCTGACCACTGAATCATGCCACCTGACCAAGCAGGGGTCCAGATTAGCCCGGACCAGCTGACAGACACAGATCACAAGCTCGAGACCTGCTGTGACAAACACCTGGACTTGCCATCTGCTCTTCTGCTGACCACTGAATGATGGATTACATGACCAGCATGAGACTGTGGTACAATCCTGGATCACGTGCTCCCTGAGGAGCCCTGCAGAACGGCTAGCTTCATCAGCCTTCATGCTACGCTGATGATGAAAACATCTGGTGTACATCTGTAAGGCTTTGGTGTTTTTTTAACAGAACAGAGTTCAGAATAAAGCTGTGGTCTGATATCCTCTGAAGCTCCACAGGTCTGGTCAACACCAGAGGGCAGATGAGAAGGTGAGAGAGCTGGACTTTACAGAGTTACAGTGAGATCTAACTCCCACTGGCACCACGATCAGCATGGCATTGTGGGTAATGTAAGGAAACTGACCAACATGTCAGTGAAAGGAGTGATTTGTCCTAAACAGATGTTTAAAAATATTTCTTCTGTTCTTCTTCCAGTTTCAAAAAAACTGCTTGACAATTTGTTCTTTATAAAAAACCCAGTGCATACTTTATCTGTCGTTCATGGAAAAAGTTAATAAACAGACCAGACTCTCTCTCTCTCTCTCTCTCCCCTCTCTCTCTCTCTCTTGCACACTCTCACACACAAACACACTCTCTCCCTCCCTCTTTCTTTCTTTCTTTCTTTCTTTCTTTCTTTTTCTTTCTTACCAGAATAATCAGGCTGTAGTGTGAGAGTATGGTCACTCACCATGATCTGACAGAAGAACCACATTGACACACTTATGGAGATTTTGCTGCTTGAGACCGTCCATTAGCATTCCAATAATCCGGTCAACAGTCACTAGAGCCTGAAACACCTAAAACATAAAACAATTCTAATAAGAATACAATAAAAACTCTTTCCACATCTATATGAGGAGTAAATGGTCAGTTTGAGGATTTTATAGATTAGGATGTAGTCCATCACTAACATGGGGACACTGGGAAATCTTTCCTCATCTGGTCAGCATTGTTCTGGTTAATGAAATGAAATGTTTTAAATCTGACCAATAAACTGGATCATTTTAAAAGGCATCATGTCATGAATTTTAAAAATGCAGACATACAGTAGGATTATTTCACAATCCACACAAAACCAAGATGGCTGAAATCTGATTTCATGTTGGATTATTTTATAATGTGTACAGTGAGATGTATGAAAGCTGGTTTATGTAAAAGTCATGGGTCAGACAGCCACACTGAAACAAACACCTACGTCACTGAATGAACCGAACTGCATTATCACAGGGTCAGAGTCTGTGCTGAGGATCGAACCCGAGACCTTACACACTGCACCGTCACAACACACAGAACTTTATACTGTAACTGGATCCAGTTAACACAACTGATCACACTCACTGTACATTAGATATTTAAATTAAATGTAGCACAAGCAATGAAATCAGGTCTTATAAGAAACTGAATATTTTTTAAACAATAGATAATATATTCTCTCTAATAATAATAATAATAATAATAATAATAATAATAATCTGACGGATGACATATTTCCATTTTTCTTTCTTTCTTTCTTTTTGAACCTTCATGTCAGTTGTGGATGTAAAGTTTGTGAAATGAACTAAAAACACAGGTCATTAATTATCTCCTCCATAATGTATAAATCTAACAGAGCTGCATGACCAGGAACAGCCCTCTCCTGGCTCAGGTCTTATTTGATGGATCGTTATCAGTGTGTAGATCTAAATGGTGACTTCTCTATGCATGCTAAGGTTATGTTTGGTGTTCCACAAGGTTCTGTCTTAGGCCCACTGCTTTTCTCCTTATATATGCCACCCCTTGGTGCAATTATTGGTAAACATGGTATTACCTTCCACGGTTACGCGGATGACACACAGCTGTATGTTTCAGCTAAGTCAGATGAGAGACACCAGATTATTAAGATTGAAGAATGTGTAAAGGACATTAGACAGTGGACGGTCACTAACGTCCTCCTGCTTAACTCTGACAGACAGAGGAGCTTGTAGTAGGACCACATGCAGCTAGAAGTAAGCTTTCTGATTACAGAGGAACTGTGGATCTAGGTTGGATTATTGTAATGCCTTACTGTCTGGATGTTCCAGTAGGAGCATGAACAAGCTCCAGTTAGTCCAGAACACAGCAGCTAGAGTCCTAACTAGAACCAGAACACATGAACACATCACTCCTATCTTAGCCACACTACACTGACCCCCAGTCAAATTCCACATTGATTATAAAATACTGTTACTGACCTATAAAGCACTGAATGGTCTCGCGCCACAGTACCTGAGAGATCTTTTGGTTGTTTATGATCTGCCACGCCTACTCCCATCAAAGGGTGCAGGTTATTTGGTAGTACCTCAAGTAGCAAAGGCTACAGCAGGGGGCGGAGCTTTCTCTTACAAAGCCCCACAGTTATGGAACAGTCTTCCAATCAGTGTTGGGGATTCAGACACAGTCTCAGTGTTTAAGTCTAGGCTGAAGACACATTTGTTTAGTCAAGCCTTCAATGTAGAGTTTTTCTTAGGTAAAGGAGCAGATCTGGAAGGTTCATGGAGATAGAGTGTTTGGTGTACTGGGATGTCTGGATGCTGTGAAGTGTTTGGACGCTTTATGTTACGGGAAGCCTTCATGTCTGTGACCTTCTGGCTCTCCCTTTCAGTTATGATGTCATAGCTAGTTCTGCCGGAGTCCCTGCCTGCACTTTACACATAATCTACATTGTCTTTAAACATCACATGATCACAAGCATACTTAATATCCGTGGACAGAGCCACTTGGGGACTATAACACCGTCACAGATCTGCTGTTACATCTGTCAGCTTTGACAGCAAGGAATTAGTGTCTATAATGACCTCAGTAACTACACTGACCTAATAGATCCTCATGGGCCCTTGGGTGCTGTTGTAGAAAGGACACTATTTACATTTACATTATTTCCTGTCCAGTGTCACCCAAATGAGGACGGGTTCCCTTCTGAGTCTGGTTCCTCTCAAGGTTTCTTCCTCATATCATCACAGGGAGTTTTTCCTTGCCACCGTCGCCGCAGGCTTCTCATTAGCGATAAATAGTTTAATAATTTAATGATTCTTTTTTTCCTCTACTTTCTGTTTCTCTATTTTTGTAAAGCTGCTTTGAGACAATGTCCATTTTAAAAGGCGCTATACAAATAAATTGAATTGAATTGAAATTACACTGTACAAACACTTCTAAATGCTGCTGCACTGCTGTTCATTTAGAGCAGAACTTTATACAACTCTAAAAAACTGGTGCTTATTTGCTGTCTTCTATTAACACGCTGTTTTCTCTCTCTGTGGCACTGGAGCTCTTCATCTTCCAGCTAGAACATCAGAGCATGTCCACTGCCAACAACCACTTCCCCACAAGCGCCAGGAGCCACTGAGTCAGAGAGCTGGAACCGGGTCCTGGCATGTCTGTGGAGAACGTGGACATTTCCAAGCAGAGTGCAGATCCATGGGACTCTACCTCACCTAGATAACAGCATGTTTTTACTGGTCCTGCTGTGTGGTGTGGATATTGACATGAAAAACATACCACTGCACCATCTCCCCTCAGTCATGTTAGACTGGTCAGCATGAGAATACTGCTTTTATGTTGCTTTCGGCTGCTCCCTGTTCGGGGACTGGTCTGCACAACAACTTGGCACAGGTTTTATGCCAGATGCCCTTCCTGATGCAACCCTCCCATTTTTTTTCCAGGCTTGGGACCAGCACTGCATCCAGTGGCTGGGAACTGAACCCAGGCCTTCCACATGGTAGGAAAGAAACCTACCACTGAGCCACCAATGCCCTTAGGATATTGCTTTTATGTGACTATCCAATATCCATGAAGAGCACAGCAGAGACACTGGGAATCTCCCAAGCTGGGATCTGAGTAGCTGGTACACAAGGATAGCTGAAACTGAGATAAATGGTCCAAAGTAAAAAAGTTTTCTTGGTCCATCCAGGACCTGTAAGGAATGTTCAACGGAACCTGGAGCTGAGTCCTGACTGAGACAGTTTGCATCAGGAGAAACTGACCATGAGGATTTAAAGAGAAAACACTAGACATGACCTCCACAAACATGAGAGTGGAAGTTTCTGTTGCTCTGACAATGTCATAAAGAGATGAATTGGGATCCTGATCCCAGTTTGAGACCATCTCTCCCTGTTTCAGATAACAATAACAAGGTGCATTTGTTTTGGATAAAAACCTCAAACATCTCGACATGTTCTGAACAGAGCACTCTTCACAGTCTGGCCTGGACATGTGGCTTCTCCATATGATGCCTGGAAGATCTCTCAGAGGAGTGGACACCATGTAACTAACTGCAAATCACAGAAATGGTAATGAACATGACTGACATCTCAAATATATATATATATATATAAATAAAAGGAGGATAGTAGTGATGCTGGGAGGAGAAGGACTCCTTGTTTTCTTTTTCTTATGGAATTCAGATTTATTTTCATTATCAGTTTGTTATAATAATGTTAGAAGAGAAGCAAAGAAAAGAAAGAAAAGGGGAAAAGGACTGGAGGAGAAAAATAAGGGCAAAATAATAATGATCACAAGTCTGGACACTGATGTGCTGGATGTTTTGAGCCAAGAACAAACGTCCTGAGAATTTCAGCATTTAGTTTGTGTTGAGTTTGAGGAACAGACATCGTCTCGGTATGATCCACCACGAATCCCTGTGGATGAGCTTTAAAGTTAACTTTGTGACTGTCCATTGAGCTGATTTATTTGCCCCTGTGATGGATCACTGCTCCTGCCCGAGGCCCTCAGACTGAATCACTCTAATATCTGTGTCTCTAACACCACAGCTCTGTTCAGGTCTAATGACGGAAGCAGATCTTCATCTGATCATCGCTCCACATTGAATGAGCTCAAGGTTGGTCATGTTACAGTACTGCTGGTGTTACTTACATTCTGTGTCACTGCATGATGAAGATATCGAGCAGATCCGATGAGAACAGTCTCCATTTGCTCTCTTTAAGCAAACGTGTTCTCTTTTAGAGGCAAGTGAAAGGAAAGAAAAAGAAATACAGGAGCAGATTATAAGGAAGAGTAAAAAAATTCTTAGTAGAGAAAAAAAGGTGTAAAATTTATAATGCCCAAGCAGAGAGGATCTCAGGAGAGAGGTCAGTGGAGCTGCAGAACCCCCAGACTCAATTTTCTTAATATCATGCCCAAACTGCCCACTGGATTCTGATTCTGAGCTAAGATTAGCCAGTGGTCAGTATGATGTCATGCTACTAATGTGTACACTGGCAGAACGGGGCAACCACAGCAGCCTGGTGGCTGAGGCAGTTGTGTGTTCTATCCAAAATCCAGCCCTGACCCTGTTACTGAGTTTATACCCCTGACAGTGATGAGGATCAGCCCTGACCCTGTATATACCCCTGACAGTGATGAGGATCAGCCCTGACCCTGTATATACCCCTGACAGTGATGAGGATCAGCCCTGACCCTGTATATACCCCTAATAGTGATGAGGATCAGCCCTGACCCTGTATATACCCCTGACAGTGATGAGGATCAGCCCTGACCCTGTATATACCCCTGATAGTGATGAGGGTCAGCCCTGACCCTGTATATACCCCTGACAGTGATGAGGATCAGCCCTGACCCTGTATATACCCCTGATAGTGATGAGGATCAGCCCTGACCCTGTATATACCCCTAATAGTGATGAGGATCAGCCCTGACCCTGTATATACCCCTGACAGTGATGAGGATCAGCCCTGACCCTGTATATACCCCTGATAGTGATGAGGATCAGCCCTGACCCTGTATATACCCCTGACAGTGATGAGGATCAGCCCTGACCCTGTATATACCCCTAATAGTGATGAGGATCAGCCCTGACCCTGTATATACCCCTGACAGTGATGAGGATCAGCCCTGACCCTGTATATACCCCTGATAGTGATGAGGATCAGCCCTGACCCTGTATATACCCCTGACAGTGATGAGGATCAGCCCTGACCCTGTATATACCCCTGATAGTGATGAGGATCAGCCCTGACCCTGTATATACCCCTAATAGTGATGAGGATCAGCCCCGACCCTGTATATACCCCTGACAGTGATGAGGATCAGCCCTGACCCTGTATATACCCCTGATAGTGATGAGGATCAGCCCTGACCCTGTATATACCCCTAATAGTGATGAGGATCAGCCCTGACCCTGTATATACCCCTGACAGTGATGAGGATCAGCCCTGACCCTGTATATACCCCTGATAGTGATGAGGATCAGCCCTGACCCTGTATATACCCCTAATAATGATGAGGATCAGCCCTGACCCTGTATATACCCCTGACAGTGATGAGGATCAGCCCTGACCCTGTATATACCCCTGATAGTGATGAGGATCAGCCCTGACCCTGTATATACCCCTGATAGTGATGAGGATCAGCCCTGACCCTGTATATACCCCTGATAGTGATGAGGATCAGCCCTGACCCTGTATATACCCCTGATAGTGATGAGGATATAATGATATAATTATTTTAATCCATCTCAAACTAATACGGCCTAATCAGTGGACAAAAATGTTAGTGTTCATTTGTGAAATACAAAAATGTTTATTTATTTGGATTATTTCTCATGTAATTCATGTGACCTTCTATTTTTAGCACTGTATAATTATTATTATTATTAATAATAATAATAATAATAATAATAATAATAATAATAATAACAATAATAATAGCATGTTAGAAAAACAGAAAATCTTTTAGACAATAAAGAAATACAATCTCTTCACAGTCACACTACATGTTAACCATGTAAATCTCCTACAAAAATGATGTGATGTGATGGTACAATGTCTGGACCTGGGGTTCTACTGACCACAGTATATGACCTGAATACTTTCTTGTGTGTAAACTAACACAGTCTTCCGACAGTCTCACACAGTGACTCATGATGCAGACCTTCACAAAAAAAAAAAGCTTTAAACCTCAGAGGAGAGCTGGTGCTGTTCCTGATGACCGCCATATACACCAAACACTCTTATATCCAGACAAAATTTTATAGTTAAGGACCTCCAGGTCCAGTGTGCTAGCGCCTCTGGTGTTTAGGAGTGTTTCTTGCACTGCCAGGTCACAGTCTTTATTTGAGGATTCATTCTGAGTGGTCAGGCCCACAGGTACACGTGAGGCCAACCCTGACACCTCTGTGTCCATCAGTAGTGTTACATACCACAGACTCCAAATGGAAGAGGTTTCAATTCTTTAACATCATTCATTAATTTCCTGTTAAACTAATTATTAAGCTAAAACCTGTAGACTCTGACTTGTTATGTGTGCTAGTTAAATTGGTAGACTGGGTACTTCTGTATGAAGGTTAATTCTATACAATGTGTTCAACTTATTTATTTATTTAATTATTCCATCCTCTTCTTCCTAATGTTTAATACAGTTTCTCAGAGGTATGTAATAATGATAATAATGATAATAATAATTACCTTGTTGCTATTTGGTCCATATATGTGTCCAGATCTGTCAGGCTCCTCCAAGTATAAAGTGTAAAAATCTGGCCTAAAGATTTAGAAAATAAGATGCTTATAATTTGAATAAATTCAGAAATCATCCAGGTCAGGATTAACCGTATAGAACTCCAGCATTTAAAGCATTGTGCTGTTCAAATAAATCATTAAAATAAACATTCAGCCTGCAGACATCATTCTGGGTCTGAGGCTAGCTTAACAAGAACTTTGTGAAAGAAAAACACAAAACGTTCCCTTAGACAGTGTAGAAGTCTCCGAGTAACTACATGCAAAATTTCCCTAATCAGATCAGTTAGTAATCCGACGCTAGCTGTGAAAAGGTCAGCCACGGACCAGGCTAAAGAGCTCTTCTGTCCTTCATGTTTGAGTGAAAAACACTATTTGTGGTGGAGATGCGAGCTAAAAGAAACACGCTTTAGTTCAGAAAAATCAAATAAATAAATATATTAATTAATTATTAAATAATAATTAAATTCAATTAAATTCATGCATTATTTTTTGTACATTAGAAACCCCAAAAATCCATTTACCTTTCACTCTGTGTCAAATTCAACCATTTTAAAACGGTCGTCACTCTCTCTTCAAATGGAATACTCCTGTTGTAACAATAAAAAGTAAAATAAATAATAATTATTGCCTTTACGGTGTATTTAAACTTTTAACCTGCATGTCAGAGACGTCTCGCTTCATTTAAACTGCAGTGCTTCGGTCCTGATGCTGTGCTGCGTGGGACGTAGTGCACTCCAGAATGGAACCAGTAAGACCAACTGGTTCTTGGGGTCTAGACCCACTTTGTTTTTAATGTGTATATTAATTCTAAAAACTAAAGATTTTAAACTAAAGTTTAAAAGAAAAAAAAGAAAAGATTTTGATGCTTTACTGAAGATCCTCAGCATGATCTGATTCCAGTTTTAGTTTCCAGACCTTTTACTATTACTACTGAATACTACTGAACTAATATTACAGTTTAACAAAAACATCAATAAAAATGTTATTTCATATGTAATAAATGGCCAGAATTTTGCATTAAACTGTACGTCGCTGTAAAAAGTCGCTGCATGGAAACAGCTGCTGATTCATATATATGTGTAATTCTAGCTATTGTTACAAATACATGTTGTTTTTCTCAGAATATTTCAGGTTATTCCTTGATTATTTTAATTTAAAAACTAATGTATTCATGTCTATGCAATAAAATGAAAAACAAAAACTAAAAAACAATTAGGTTATGATCAGTGAAGAGATTAAGAATGATAAACCTACTTATCAAAAAACTTATATAAATTTGGATATCTTCCTTTAATAAGTACATCTGATCCAGGCCAGAAGAAGGTCCCAGATTTCAGGTTGTTCTCCATGGCAGTGATCCAGACCTACAGAGGGTTTGATAGAAGTTTATCAGGACCTGGTCACGTAGCACAGATAAACATTTCACAACATTCTTCAGCTCCATCTTTAACACAAGTGATTTAAAATGGTTGCTACATGCTAACACACAATACTGTGAGCTGTTTATCTAAAGTGACTTACATTTTATCTCATTTTATACAGCTGAGAAATTGAGAGTTAAGGGCCTTGTTCAGGGGCCCAGCAGTGGCAGTGTGGTGGACCTGGGATTTGAACTCACAACCGTCCAATCATTGGTCCAGCGACTTAACCACTAAGCTACCACACCTCAATTAATTAATCGACTAATTATTTATAATCAGGAGTAGCAGTAGTCACATGAGTGATGGACATGGTGGTGGTTGGTCAATGGTTAAGTGAATAGACATCTGATCAGAAGGTTGTGATCTCAGATCCCAGCACTACCAAGCTGCCCCTGTGGGGCCCTTAAACAAGGCCCTTAACCCTCATCTACTCAGATGGATATAAAAGTAAGTGACTCTGGATGAGGAAATCCGCCAAAGTGCTATAAAGTCATGGATCCATAGTAATTTACACAGTAGGTAGACAGTGGACACGGCCCTGCTGAGAGACACGCCCTTGCTGAGATGACACAGCTGTAATATAAAATGGAAGTCTGTTCACTAACATGGGAAAGGGGCGGGGTTACGAACAGTTTAGCAGACAGCCACTACAGAGTATCAGAGACAGTCTGTCCTTATTGAAGTCCACTCAAACAGCCACAAGCTCATTCTCTCTCAAATCAGAGATCTGTGTGTGTGTGTGTGTGTGTGTGTGTGTGTGTGTGTGTGTGTGCACGCCTAATGATACAGCAGGTGGAAATCAGCCAGGTTTTAGCAGTGGAAAGTGGCATTTCTACTTTTTATCCTGTTTCAGTTTTTTAAGTCTGATCTCTGAGTCCGATCTCGCTCACTGCCTCTGTCTGTAATCTTCATCTTCTCCTTCAGCTGAACCGTGATTGTGTTTCAGTAAATGTTTCAGGACAATGTGTTATAGACTGCGTGCTGCTTCACCTCCTGGTCTGCGTCTTCCAGCTGGTCTGAATGACGTCACTGTGAGTTTCTACATTTTCTCAGCAGTACATGACTTAATAGTCCCAAAGTCCCAGAGCCAGTGAAGTAATGATGTGTGTTTAGATGATAAATTAGAACATTCTCACAGAGGAGGAAGAGAAGACCTGAAGGTATTATATTTAAATAAAAATATAAATATAAAAGTCTACTCACAGTCTCCTTACATGAACTTCTCTGTGTTCAGGTCAGACTGCAGTTTTTAATAAAGCTCAAAGAACTGTCTATCTCTCTCTCTGTCTATCTGTCTCTCTCTCTCTGTCAGCCTGTCTCTCTCTCTCTCTCTCTCTCTCTCTCTGTCAGTCTGTCTCTCTCTCTCTCTCTGTCTGTCTCTCTGCCTGTCTGTCTCTCTCTGTCAGTCTGTCTTTCTCTCTGTCTGTTTGTACCTCTGCCTGTCTCTGGGTCAGTCTCTCTCTCTGTCTGCTGTCTCTTCTGTCATGTCAGTCTGTCTCTCTCTCTCTGTCTGTCTGTCTCTCTCTCTCTGTCAGCCTGTCTCTCTGCTCTCGTCTCTCTCTCTCTCTCTCTGTCGTCTTCTCTCTCTCTCTCTCTGTCTGTCTCTCTGCCTGTCTGTCTCTCTCTGTCAGTCGTCTTTCTCTCTGTTGTTTGTACCTCTGCCTGTCCGTCTCTCTCTCTGTCTGGCTGTCTCTCTGTCAGTCTCTCTCTCTCTCTCTCTGTCTGTCTCTATCTGTCAGTCTGTCTCTCTCTCTGTCTGTCTCTCTCTCTCTGTCAGTCTGTCTCTCTCTGTCTCCCTGTCTCTCTGCCAGTCTGTTTGTCTGTCAGTGTCAGTGTCAGTCTTCAGCGACAGGTCTGGAATACTCACCGGTTCTCCCTGGTACCATGCGGGGTTAAACTTCTCGTCTGTTTTTACGCTGAAGTGGGCGTTGAGGTGGACATCATACATCTTATTGTCCACGATCCCATGTGACTCT
>JAUCMX010000030.1:344894-452394 GCA_033459395.1 Hemibagrus guttatus | reverse complement strand
ATAGCATGGGACTCATCTCTGTCATCTTTACAGTTGACCACAGGGGGTTCCTCATCACCTTGTGGGTGGGGTATCTGGGTTTTAAACACCATCTCTGACACACAGAATACAAGGTATGGATGTAACACGGTCACTTGGTGATTGTCTCAGGTTGAAGCATATCCAGGTGATACCCTCTGCCCCAGGTAGTTCACCAGGTGTTCAGATTTGTACCTAGCATTAAATGACTTTAAATATCCATTACAAACACCTGTAAAAGTCACTATCAGGTGAATAGCTTCACAAACTGTATACAAACATACACAGGAGATTTAATTACTAAGTGTATATCATACCTTTCAGGGCACTGGGGTGTCTGGATCTCCTCACATTCATCTTCTAGCCATGGCTTTACTCCTGCACACAATGGTCAAAACTATAAGGTAAGAAACCTGAGTTGAATTCAGAGCAGAAGGTCTGACATTCTTTAGAAAGATGGGAGATATTTTATATTCAAAATGTACAAACCACACCACATTCAATCAGAACTCGAATACTTATTAAAGAATAATAAATGGTTTGATGTAGACATGCTTCTTTACCATTGTGCCATCATTTAAAACATGCATGTTCTTCTAAGAACCTGAAACGTGGAAACACCTCCAATCTTACACGAACCAGCCGATTACCCATCAACTAACCCTAGTTATTAAGTAGCTTGGATCGTGCTGACTACTGCATGTACACATAGGGTCATCAACATTTACTGCAGTATTTACAATACAAACAGAAGCCTGTCCAAATTCCCCTGATATCCACATTACATCATTTCAGTCTGTAAAAGCACAAACAGTTACACTAAATAAGCCTCTTACACAAGCTAAAGGCCAAAGGCCGCAAACCCTAAACCCTAACCCTCTCCTCACCACAGCAGAGTTTGACCATGTCCACTGTTGACCTGGTGAGTAAAAATGCCAAATCAGTGGAAAAACTATTTTATTAACTGAACACACTCATGTTTAAATTTATATTCAAATACCAGTGATGGTTATAAATATCTACATCTAAACACTTTCCTGTCTGAGAGTGAGAGTACTAGTTGAATATGTTTCTGTAAAAAGTGGGAAATATCATGAGCAGACAGTAAGAGTCCAAATGGAGATGGGATTTTCTCAGAGAAAACCACATCCACTGCAATCTCTAATCTCTGTGGAAATCTTTATCCCATGAACCTCTCCCATAATTTCTGTCATTAAAGTCAGTAACAACAGTAAACAATGGGAAATCCACCCTAAAGATTTTAATCTTTATAATTAATATCAGTTTTTTTTTAATTCAGGTCTTGGTTAGAAGGTGTGACTGTGACTCCACCCAGTTTTGGTGGACAATTCCAGTTATATTTATACACTAGGGCAATACACTGCACTCTATTTAGCACAATACTGCATATCTTACTGTTTTTAGTAATAGAAATTCACACTAAAATAACACACTCCAGAAATACATCTACAGAGCTTTGACACCATCGTCTCAAACGACTACTGAAACATTACCAAATCTAAATATACACTCACAAAGCTGCCTAAATACTAATATAAATAATATCATAACATTTGTGCACCTTTCACTCGTCCAGCAGTGTGTCATTCTCTCAGGTAAGCACACCTGGATTTGTGAGCATGATGGTTAATCATCCATTCTTAAGAAACCTGACCTCACTTACATTCCGGTTTCCTGAAAGTACCTGAAGACCAGGGAAGGCATGCTGAGACATTCACACATGGTACACACACTTCCAGAAAAGGCCCAGTGATGTATTTATTCTTCCTCCAGACCAAAACCGATGTGTTTCAGTCATTTAATCAGAGTCAGTGGAATTATATAGTGAAATTTCATGAGAAACATAAACACTAAATGAACCATCACCAGAAAAATTTGGTTCTAACCAAAACCCAGTTCAGAATGAAGGGAAGCGATATCTGGACTGATCTGTACATGAACACATAGATGCCTTCAAATGCCTAGTGTTGCTTTGATTATAGCAGGGAGACTATTTGCCCTCCACTTCACCCTGGGGGCAGAGCCAAGTTCCCTCTCTTGACTTTTCTGGTCATAATCTCCTGAAGAGAAATGGGGGAAGAAATTGAATGCCTTTAAAAAAAAGTCTTGTCAGAAAGCTGACATCCTGTTTCTTTTCCCTGTAACTGACCAGTTGACCTTGCCAGAGTAAACCAAGCTGAACTCCTTAACTGATGCAGTTTCATTCTGCATGTTCATCCACCCCAAGAGTACTTTATGCACACTTTCACTCTTTCAGCCTTTCACAAATCTGTCCTTTCTTCTGGTTATTTGATGGTTTGTTATCGTGCATATCATGACATGTTTCATAAAGACAGAAATTTCCCTTTTGTCATCTTCTGAAGAAGAACATTCATGATCCATTAATCAGCTGCAGGCCAATTTTAACTTCCTCAAGGCAAATACTTTTCATCCACCAACAGTGGCAGAGCTGTCTCTCATTACTGGTGTGTATGATGAGTGCCTGAGTTCACAGAACTGAAATAGCTCTAGTCACATGAATGACCTGAGGATTAATAATGACACAAACTGTCTCTCTTTTCCACTGCCAAGAGATTTGTGTGCAGTTTCTGAGACCGTAAATAACAGCCTGAAAACATCTTAATGGAACTAACTTTTATGAGCGATTCTCTTCTTAAAAGGAGACAGAAACCTTCTCCATTTAAAAATATATTTTTAGTAAGTTTTAGTCGAAATAAGGTTCCACTGAGCTCCATCATGGGAGAACATGAGATCTATCATTCATATTATTCATATGTCTTGAGAGAAATATTTTTTGTGGTTCCATGTAACTCCTCCTCCACCAAAGTGTGATCTGGTCTGAGGAGAAAAGTCCAAAAGGATGAGATGTTCGGAACAAAAAAAAAAGCACAAGACCAAAAGTACCTCATCCCCATGGTGCATCATGCTTTAGAGCTGCTCTTCTTCAATCAGAACTGGTTGAGTTACAAACACCAGTGGATTTCAGTGCAAAACCTTCAGGGATCCGCTAGTAAGCTGAAGATGAAATTAATTACAGTTTTCAGCATGACGCTAAAACCCATCCTCACATCACTACGATCTTACATCCCTAACAACCTCTAAGCTGTCTCCATGCCTACATCCATCCTAAAATCCATCTCCATGCCTACATCTCATCCTAAAACCCATCTCCATGCCTACTCTCATCCTAAAACCCATCTACCATGCCTACATCCATCCTAAAACCCATCTCCATGCCTACATCTCATCCTAAAACCCATCTCCATGCCTACATCACATCCTAAAACCCATCTCCATGCCTACATCACATCCTAAAACCCATCTCCATGCCTACATCACATCCTAAAACCCATCTCCATGCCTACATCTCATCCTAAAACCCATCACCATGCCTACATCACATCCTAAAACCCATCTCCATGCCTACATCACATCCTAAAACCCATCTCCATGCCTACATCACATCCTAAAACCCATCTCCATGCCTACATACAAGGCATCTATGTGTTCATGTACAGAAGTCCAGATTCGCTTGCCTTCATTCTGAACTGGGTTGCTAGAACACACATCTTTGTTCCTGCCTACATGATGAATCTAAAATCCCATTCCATGAACCTACACCATTTGCTGTAAAACCCATCTGAGCCAGTGCCTGACATCAGAAAGAGCTTCGATGTGGGTTAATATACAGAGTACATCTTTCCAGATACTCGCTTCCACTTCATAAACTCTGCCAACTGGGTTTTGGTTAGGAACGACTCAATCTCTGTGTTCACTCCACCTGCAGTGATGAATGAATAGATATTACTCCCGCCTGACTATCCAGCTTAACCCCTGACACTCTAACACCTTCCCTGCTTGTACTGAAATAAACAGATTGACACTACCGGGTGCAAAAAAACAACCCACAGATTACGACAAGGTGGGCTGACTTTCACGGGAGTGTGACGTTCTATACCAAGCAGTAAATCTTTCCAGATACGTGTATTACTAGAGACTCTCACACTCCTACGTCTTACAACGCTACCTCACACTGCCTAATGTACTAAATCATTACTCACACTACCTCACCTACCCCCACGCTACCAAATTTTCTACAATCAATTACCTAACGTAACAACACTACCCACACTCCCACCACCACACACTACTTTATCTTATCTTATACGTACCATTACTCTCTACTGTTCACTACCACACTCTTAATCTGTTACTCAGACTCACATGTATTTACTCAGACTCACTACCTCACTACCTAACGCTACCTCACACTACCTAAGCTACCTCACATCCTAACTACCTCACATTGCCTCATGCTATCTCACACTACCTCACACTACCTCAGCTACCTAATCTACCTCACATTACCTAACCAACTAACCTACCTCACACTCCTACGCTACCTCACACTCCTCAGCTACCTCACACTCTTCACAGTACACCACACTCTTCACAATACCTCACACTACCTTAGGCTACATCACACTACCTAACACTACCTCACACTACCTAGCGCTACCTCACGCTACCTCACACTACCTAACGCTAACTTACACCACCTAACGCTACCTCATACTACCTCATGCTACCTCACGCTACTTCACACTACCTAATGCTACCTCACATTACCTACCACTACCTCACACTGCCTCATGCTATCTCACACTACCTCACACTACCTCATGCTACCTCACACTCTTAAAACTACACCACACTCTTCACAATACCTCACACCACCTAACGCTACCTCACACTACCTAACGCTACCTCACACTGCCTCACGCTATCTCACACTACCTCATGCTGCCTCACACTCTTCACACTACCTCACGCTACCTCACACTACCTAATGCTACCTCACATTACCTAAAGCTACCTCACACTACCTCACACTACCTAACGCTACCTCATGCTACCTCACACTCTCACACTACCTCATGCTGCCTCACACTCTTCACACTACACCACACTCTTCACACTACCTCACGCTACCTCATACTACCTAATGCTACCTCACATTACCTAACGCTACCTCACACTACCTCACACTACCTAACGCTACCTCACACTACCTAATGCTACCTCACATTGCCTCATGCTATCTCACACTACCTCATGCTACCTCACATTACCTAATGCTAACTAACACTACCTCACACTGCCTCACGCTACCTCACACTACCTCATGCTACCTCACTCTTCACAATACCTCACACTACCTTAGGCTATATCACACTACCTAATGCTACCTCACACTACCTAGTGCTACCTCACGCTACCTAACGCTACCTCACACTACCTCATGCTACCTCACACTACCTCATGCTACCTCACATTACCTAACGCTACCTAACACTACCTCACACTGCCTCACGCTACCTCACACTACACCACACTCTTCACAATACCTCACACTACCTCACGCTACCTAACACTACCTCACACTGCCTCACGCTACCTCACACTACACCACACTCTTCACAATACCTCACACTACCTAACACTACCTTACATTACCTAATGCTACCTCACACTGCCTCACGCTACCTCACACTCTTCACACTACACCACACTCTTCAACAATACCTCACACTACCTTAGGCTACATCACCTCACACTATCTCACGCTAACTCATGCTACCTCACACTTCATGCTAACTTACAGAACCTCACACTCTTCACATTACGTTGTTTCTCTATTTTTGTAAAGCTGCTTTGAGACAATGTCCATTGTAAGAGGCGCTATACAAATAAATTGAATTGAATTGAATTGAATTACCTCACACTACCTCATCCTCTACCCTGTTTCTCCTCACCACATTGAACAACACTTTAGGACAGAATGCAGAGTTTTCCCTCTTAAACACCTGCTCTTTATGTTAACTATATAAAGAGAGCACAGTCCAGCTGTCCTGTTTTCTGTTGTTTAAACTTAAAGATGTAAATTTAGAGCTGAAAGTGAACTGTTTATTCTGCTAAAACCCTTTAAATGCTGCAGATCCACCGAGGTTCAAACTGCTGCTAATTTATATAAAGCTCTACTCTCAGAACTCTCCGCTTATTAACACTGAACAACTCATTAACTCTCTGACCAATCCACCGGACAGCGTAACTGGACTTTGCAGCCTGTTGTTTATATATACACTTAATATTCATTTACAGTTTTTAAACTCTTTCTGCCTGATCTGGCAACCCCACATAACATCTGCTGATGATATGTAACTGAGTGATGAGCCACAGAATCAGGAGCAGTGACAGATCTCCAGCTCCATCTGTGATCAGATCCACAGCATTATAGCATAAAAGACCTGATGTTTTGTAGACAAAGTATATTATTTAAGATTCAATTTTCATATAAAATGTGAAATAGTGAAAAAAAAATCTTTACCTTTTACATCAGAGTGCTGTTTCCTGGCAAATATGACGGCTAGGATTATAGCCAGTAATGTGATCAGAGCAACCTGAGGGACAAATAGAAATGTAATTAATATTATCTTCATCATCATCATCATCATCATCATCATCAAATAACAACAACATTATCATCATCTTCATCATCATCAATACCGACATCATCATGATCATCACACATCATCATCATCATCATCATCACAAGACTTGCAATTTATGCTATTTTTATACAACTAAGCAGCTGAGGGTTAAGGGCCTTGCTCAGGGGCCCAATGATGGACCTGGTATTTGAACTCACAACCTTCATCATCAACATCACCATCATCACCATCATCAATAAGAATAGTAAATGTCCTCACATTAGTTGTGAGTCCTACACACACTGTTGTATAGATGTGTTTCTTGTTTTTTTCTCCGTTCAGATCTCAAATCTTCAGCAGGTTTCTCTTTCTGTGGAACACCTACAGCTCTACTGATGCTTCCTGAAGCTCTGCGGAGGAACTCTGTGAAGATGGAGGTTTGTGCTTGATTCTGATATGTGATGCCCACAAAACTGGACCTAACAGTCGAATTATAAACCTTCTGCTTCCAGTGGTATCACACACAGGGAGATGTTTATGAATGGGATTGTGGTTTATGGAATTGACCAGGTTTGTGCAGATCAACCACCTTCTGTGTCCTTTGTGCTGAGAATTTTATTGCATGTAGAAATGCATGCTAAAATGTTGACGTGTGGAAGTTCATTCCTCAGAAACACAGGAGTAACAGATCAGTGGAGGAGTGGAGGAGCGGAAGCAAAAGAAAAGATGAACAAATAGTTTAAATTCCTTGCTAGGGAGTGTCAGTGATTTCAGCATAAAAGATAAGAGTTCAGGTCTAAATATATGGACAAAGAATAAGAGCTTCTGGCCAACAGTGTTTGTAATAGAAAATTATCAGCCATCCAATCTTTAATATCTTTAACACACTCTGTTAATCTAGACAGTTTAGATATTTCATCTGGTTTTGATGAGATATATAACTGTGTATCATCAGCGTAACAATGGAAACTAATCCCATGCCTTCTAATGATGTTGCCTAAGGGAAGCATGTATATTGAGAAAAGCAGAGGTCCTAAAACTGATCCTTGTGGGACCCCGTATTTCACTGGCATTACACTAAAATATTCACATTAACACTGAAATCCATCATTGCTTTAATATCACAGGATTACAGGAGGATAATAGCTGAGGATTAAAGTCCTACAGGTTCAGACCTGCACTTTACCTCATACACTCGTTCTGGCTAGTCTCCAGTTTCTCAGAGAAAACACAACATTAACCTGCAGCTGAAGTTCATGTGAATAAACAGGATAATAATGAAGAGATTCATGCAGTGGAAACCCTTTAGGCTGGTCACATC
Source organism: Hemibagrus guttatus (assembly GCA_033459395.1). Classification (NCBI taxonomy): domain Eukaryota; kingdom Metazoa; phylum Chordata; class Actinopteri; order Siluriformes; family Bagridae; genus Hemibagrus; species Hemibagrus guttatus. Next base: position 444,543 of record JAUCMX010000030.1, on the reverse strand, counting down.
ATCTCACCTTCATCAAAATCACACAAAGCACTCAAACCAACAAAACATGTCTCCATTAAACTCATCCCATGAAACATTCCCAGTGCTGTGGGAAAAGTACTTGGATTTTAGTTGATGATCCTCCTTCAGCAGAACCTCAGCCTAGTGTTTCCTGTAGCTGCAGATTAAACATTCAGGAGGAATTTCAGACCGATCTTCCTCACAGAACTGCTTCAGATTGAACATATCCTCATGGTGTCTGGTGTGAACAGATCTCCTGAGGTTCCACAGCATCTGTGGGGTTGAGGTCTTTGCTTGGACCAGGACTGGACTTTCTTTCTTTTTTTTAAAATTAATTCTGAATTGATTTACGTCAATGTTTCAGATCATCGTCCTGCTGCATCATCCAACATCTACTGATCTCCAGCCTCCACACAGACCGCTGATATTCTCCTGTAGGAAATCTTCTTGGGAATTCATTTTTCCCTCGAGCAGTAACACAGCTCCAGACATTGATGCCTCCACCACCCTGAACTGAACCTCTGGATAATGTTTTCCTGATGCTATGTGGTGCCTGTTTGCTCCAGACACAGTTCTGCATGTTCCTGCCACACTCTTATTTTCAACAGTCCACTAAATATTTTTCCAGTAGGATTGTGGTGTGTCAGAATGGTCTTTGGTAAACTTCATGCTCACACAAATGTTTTTTTTTTCTATTATTGAACCCACACATGTAATATTTTCCAGAGGCGTTATCCAGGTCCACTCATTTCTTCAATCTTTAGCCATCACTCTAGGGCTCTTTTTCATCCCCTGGCTGGACATCAGTTTAATGGACATACATTTTTACATTAATAGACAGTTTGTGTAAGACAGATGGACAGATGAATGTTGAAGCTCTTTGAAAGAACTCTGTCCAGCTTTCTGTAACTCAACATCTCTCGATCCTAGTTTCTCTGAGAGCTCTTGTTTGGGAGGCATGGTTCACATTAGCAGATGCTTCTTATGAATAACAAACTCTAAATACTTTAGTGCTCTTTCTAGCTCTAAACCACACCTCTAATCTTTTTTCATTTCATTCAGGTTTGCCAGGTTTGCACATTTCCAACTGTTGAAGTCAAACCCTAAGGTCTCACCTAATTTTTTCCCCATTGGATTTCATTTTCAAGAATACACTAATTTGTGTGTTATTAATTAAAACAGCTTGTGTCTGTTGATTACTGTAGCTGAGATGAAGAATCCATTATGATTTTCTTGCTGCTGTGAGAACTTTGTGTAAACTGGAAGGTTTGGTCAATCTGCTGCTGTATATAACTTTTAAAAAGCCCGCAGTCAACACATATCTAAATATTTACTAATTAGTTTAGACTTCATCTGGGCAACTCATCTGTACCTCAGGCTTCTGATGGATAAATCAAGTGAGTGCAGCTGAGGGAGTGAGGTGACGGCTTCGTGGAGCGAGCTGAGAGACGTCAGATAATTACTGCAGTAATTCCTCCTGATTACAGTCCAGAAACAGGGAGATGATGAAGGTATCATCAGAGAGTCCACACACAAGCCATGAACCCTCTGGAAGATCCTACAGACACTCTGAAGCACGATAAACGAGGATGAGAACAGCTTTTTCCCCATAATTTAGATAATAAGCTTCTTTTTCAATTGTTGTGAAATTGTGTAATAAACTGCTTTAATTACTGTGTAGTGTATACACTGGGCTCTGGGTAAGCACTGAGGAAACAATCCTTACGTATGTGTGTGTGTGTGTGTGTGTGTGTGTGTGTGTGTAAACACTTGGCCAATAAAGATGTCTTTGTTTCTGATATTTTCTGCATCATCACTTTATCAGCTTTCACACTCAAGAATAAGAAGAATTTCACACAGAAATGTTATCTGTATTTTCAGGAGTCGGATACGAACACTACGTGGACTGAGGGTCACCTAGGAGACGCTGAAATTCAGCACAGATGTGATATGCTGCAGTCCAACTTCCATCTGGATGTGTAATCATTATATAACGTTCATTATGATCTCAGCTGAAGTGAGCTCTGGGTTTCAAATGTCATCAGAGTTCAGGATGCTGAAACGTAAGCAATGAGAACGCTGGAGGAAGTCTCACTGAAGCTCTTCATTAATTCATCAAATTTAATTGATTAATCAAGTGACAAGAAGAGAAATCAATCTGAATTTCTTTTCGGCTTTAATTCATACACTCCAAAAGTATTGGAACATCAAGAGCGATTCTGTTGTTTGTGATTTGCATTAAAGATTTGAGATTGAAACAAAAGGACAGATTAATATGAGCAGATTGATGAGAACTTCAGCTTTTAATTATAATTTCATTTCCAGGTTTGTATCACAGCGTCTTTCTCCCTTCGGTCTACTCTCCATCATCTCATATATATCTTTTAAGCTCAAACCCAAAAGTCTTCAGTGTTGAGCAGAAACAGAAGAACTGACCTTGCTTACACAGAGTATTATATATATATATATGTGTTGTTAACTTGAGCAGGTTTATTGTTATTCTCAGGTGTTTTTGTTTCTCTGTGTAACATTTATGATTTAATGAATAAATCATGATCAGAGCTGAACTACACATCAGTCCACAGAGACTTTCAGCTGTTTGGATAGTAGTTTTCTCTTCTGTGTGTGTGTGTATGTGTGTGTGTGTGTGTGAGACACCCTGAGGTTTTCCAGCTAAAGCACAGACGCAAATAAACCAGGTTGCGCCACACTGCAAGCCGTCTGTGTTATTATTTTTAGTTCCTCAGCTCAGTCTTTACTCCCAGAAAAGTCACTGCAGCGTTTTACATAAAGACAGTGTTTATATTTTACTGTTAAAGTGTGGGCTTCACAAACTCTCATTCACACAAGTTTCACCCACATTATATTCTTTTACACCAGAGCTGTTGAACAATTTCTCCCTGTTCTTTTGGTTAAAGAATAAAAACAGCCTCCCAAAAACACTAGTAATAATGTCATAACGTCCCCAGATACGTGACCACAGTGCTGTAATACACACTGTTCTAATACACACAGTGCTGTAACACACACACTTCCCTCAAGCACATCACTCAGGGTTTCCAGGGTGTGTTCATGCTTTTCACCATGTTCTTTTTATAAAAGTGAGACTCCTATAACTCACGTGTAAATAAAATGAACCCAGAGCTTCACCCACACTCCAGTGGCAGCAGTTCAGGTTTGTTGTTCTTTTGGGAACACAGTGGATCTGGCAACCCAACCTGCCACGACACCATCACAGTAATCCGCAAAGAGAAGAAAAATGCATCCCAGCTCTCGGAACACTTCTTTCACAGACTGCAAAAACCTGCTTCTACCACAAAGTTCTCCGAAGAGCCATGATGTTTCTGTGCTTTCTCTGGAAATCTGAAGGTCTTTTAAAAGAAATATAAATACAGCTCTACAATACACTACTATAAATACAGCTCTACTATACACTACTATAAATACAGCTCTACTATACACTACTATAAATACAGCTCTACTATACACTACTATAAATACAGCTCTACTATACACTACTATAAATACAGCTCTACAATACACTACTATAAATACAGCTCTACTATACACTACTATAAATACAGCTCTACTATACACTACTATAAATACAGCTCTACTATACACTACTATAAATACAGCTCTACTATACACTACTATAAATACAGCTCTACTATACACTACTATAAATACAGCTCTATTATACACTACTATGAATACAACTCTACTATATACTACTATAAATACAGCTCTACTATAAACTACTATGAATACAGCTCTACTATACACTACTATGAATACAGCTCTACTATACACTACTATAAATACAGCTCTACTATACACTACTATAAATACAGCTCTACTATACACTACTATAAATACAGCTCTACTATACACTACTATGAATACAACTCTACTATATACTACTATAAATACAGCTCTACTATAAACTACTATGAATACAGCTCTACTATAAACTACTATGAATACAGCTCTACTATACACTACTATGAATACAACTCTACTATACACTACTATAAATACAGCTCTACTATAAACTACTATGAATACAGCTCTACTATAAACTACTATGAATACAACTCTACTATACACTACTATAAATACAGCTCTACTATACACTACTATAAATACAACTCTACTATATACTACTATAAATACAGCTCTACTATAAACTACTATGAATACAGCTCTACTATAAACTACTATGAATACAGCTCTACTATACACTACTATGAATACAACTCTAATATACACTACTATAAATACAGCTCTACTATACACTACTATAAATACAGCTCTACTATATACTACTATAAATACAGCTCTACTATACACTACTATAAATACAGCTCTACTATACACTACTATAAATACAGCTCTACTATACACTACTATAAATACAGCTCTACTATACACTACTATAAATACAGCTCTACTATAAACTACTATGAATACAGCTCTACTATACACTACTATAAATACAGCTCTACTATACACTACTATAAATACAGCTCTACTATACACTACTATGAATACAGCTCTACTATACACTACTATAAATACAGCTCTACTATACACTACTATAAATACAGCTCTACTATACACTACTATGAATACAACTCTACTATACACTACTATGAAATACAGCTCTACTATACACTACTATGAATACAGCTCTACTATAAACTACTATGAATACAGCTCTACTATACACTACTATAAATACAGCTCTACTATACACTACTATAAATACAGCTCTACTATACACTACTATAAATACAGCTCTACTATACACTACTATAAATACAGCTCTACTATACACTACTATAAATACAGCTCTACTATACACTACTATAAATACAGCTCTACTATAAACTACTATGAATACAGCTCTACTATACACTACTATAAATACAGCTCTACTATACACTACTATAAATACAGCTCTACTATACACTACTATAAATACAGCTCTACTATACACTACTATAAATACAGCTCTACTATACACTACTATGAATACAACTCTACTATAAACTACTATGAATACAGCTCTACTATACACTACTATGAATACAGCTCTACTATACACTACTATAAATACAGCTCTACTATACACTACTATAAATACAGCTCTACTATACACTACTATAAATACAGCTCTACTATACACTACTATAAATACAGCTCTACTATACACTACTATAAATACAGCTCTACTATACACTACTATAAATACAGCTCTACTATACACTACTATAAATACAGCTCTACTATAAACTACTATGAATACAGCTCTACTATACACTACTATAAATACAGCTCTACTATACACTACTATAAATACAGCTCTACTATACACTACTATAAATACAGCTCTACTATACACTACTATAAATACAGCTCTACTATACACTACTATAAATACAGCTCTACTATACACTACTATGAATACAACTCTACTATATACTACTATAAATACAGCTCTACTATAAACTACTATGAATACAGCTCTACTATAAACTACTATGAATACAACTCTACTATACACTACTATAAATACAGCTCTACTATACACTACTATAAATACAGCTCTACTATACACTACTATAAATACAGCTCTACTATACACTACTATGAATACAACTCTACTATATACTACTATAAATACAGCTCTACTATAAACTACTATGAATACAGCTCTACTATACACTACTATGAATACAACTCTACTATACACTACTATAAATACAGCTCTACTATAAACTACTATAAATACAGCTCTACTATATACTACTATAAATACAGCTCTACTATACACTACTATAAATACAGCTCTACTATACACTACTATAAATACAGCTCTACTATAAACTACTATAAATACAACTCTACTATACACTACTATAAATACAGCTCTACTATACACTACTATAAATACAACTCTACTATACACTACTATAAATACAGCTCTACTATACACTACTATAAATACAGCTCTACTATACACTACTATAAATACAGCTCTACTATACACTACTATAAATACAGCTCTACTATAAACTACTATAAATACAGCTCTACTATACACTACTATAAATACAGCTCTACTATATAACTACTATAAATACAGCTCTACTATAAACTACTATGAATACAGCTCTACTATACACTACTATAAATACAGCTCTACTATATACTACTATAAATACAGCTCTACTATAAACTACTATAAATACAGCTCTACTATATACTACTATAAATACAGCTCTACTATAAACTACTATAAATACAGCTCTACTATACACTACTATAAATACAGCTCTACTATATACTACTATAAATACAGCTCTACTATAAACTACTATGAATACAGCTCTACTATAAACTACTATAAATACAGCTCTACTATACACTACTATAAATACAGCTCTACTATACACTACTATAAATACAGCTCTACTATAAACTACTATAAATACAGCTCTACTATATACTACTATAAATACAGCTCTACTATACACTACTATAAATACAGCTCTACTATATACTACTATAAATACAGCTCTACTATAAACTACTATAAATACAGCTCTACTATACACTACTATAAATACAGCTCTACTATACACTACTATAAATACAGCTCTACTATATACTACTATAAATACAGCTCTATAAATGCAGACATTTTACTGTGTGCTTCATTAAAACAAACAGAATAAAACAAATAAAACACATTCCATCAATTAATAAATCTTTCTTTAGGACATCACTAAACATCTGGTAAGCACATGTTCTCTCTCTCTCTCTCTCTCTCTCTCTCTCTCTCTCTCTCTCTCTCTCTCTCTCTCTCTGTGTGTGTGTGTGTTTTGTTTATCTCACTGTCTCCAAAATGGATTTAGAAAAAAAGCAGAGTAGGATAACTTTTTATTTTGTTTCTGAAACAGAAATGTAATCAAATTTTAAACTAGTTAGTGCATAAATAATTAAATAATAATTAAATAATTTACTAGAGAATGTGTGTGTGTGTGTGTGTGTGTGTGTGTGTGTGTGTGTGTGTGTGTGTGTACTGTACAGAGACTCACCACAGTGATGATTTTAGCGGCTCTACCCCTGGCCAGTCGGTGTTGATGCTCTGTCCGCTCTGTCCGCTCTGTCCCCAGCAGTGTGTCTGCGTGTCTCGCGCTCCTCTCTTCTTTCTCGGCTATTTCCATCACTCCAGCTTGAGACACTCACACACACTCACACACACACACTCACACACACACACACTTTTTCTCTCCTCAGGTCTGATAAACTGTGTGGTTCTTCCCTCAGAGGCGTCCTGCTCTGTACTGCACCACTCGGACACTCTGCATGTGGAGGACTGCTTTACTATATGTTTGTTTTGACGTCATCTCTGTCCCCGCTACATGCTGAGACATAATGACGCCCACAGGAACTCGGAATTCTCCTGCTCGGAAATTCTCTATATCCCACATTCACACGAAATCCTTCAGAATTAAAAGGAACTCTTTCTGTAACTTGTCTAAAACATCTGGAATTACAGTTGTTTAATTAGTGCTTCGTTTATGAATAAAGTGGATGATATGAAAGAGCAGTTTGAGAGCGAATTCAACTTTTAATGACAAACTATCACCAAGTTATTTAAATACAAACCGAATTAAAAAGACTGTACAAAAAAAAGATCATGGTGATATTTGTAGTTCTTGTTTACTGCGAGCGCCGACATGTTGCAGTGACGTCACGCAGAAGTTTCCGACGTGTAATTACGACTTGTATAGGAGTGGTCAGGGGATAGGCCAAGACTGCTGCTGACTCAGACTACAGCTATTATAGCTAGAGTGTTTATGATTATATTTTACACATAATGAACAACTTTAAAAAATTCTCCTAAACATGTGTAAACACAGAAGTGTGTAATTTAGTGTTTTTACTCTATAAGGAATAACTACACCATGACCCATGTCAAAGCTAGTTGTTGTGGTGGTTTGCAATGTGGCTCTCCTAATATAGCTGAATAAATGGATTTCAGTGTAGTTAATAACAGGGTGGAGGCTAACGAGACGCCCTCACATGCTCGCTGTAAAAGCTCAGAGCTCACACCAGACCAGAAATGGAGAAAATGAATCAAAACACCGAAACCCTGCATCATGTGATCAAACAAAACCTCATGAAGCTTCAGAATTTCAGTTGTAAAGAAGAACATTATAAATATCTAAAGAGCAAAGTGAGGAAAGAAAAGAATCTCAGAGCTGGACGAAAGAGTAAATGATGCAGGAAATACAGTCTAAAGCTTCAGGATATGAAAAAAACCCCAAGAAAGACACCGAGTCGAAAAGAAAAAGCCGTGATACAGAACGACTTGAGGCTGAAGGAAATCTTTTTAAATAGATGCAAGAGTAATGTTGTTCTTATGGTTATGGGTCATGGTACACATGCACAGCTTCTCATAAATACTTTATCTGGAATAAAAGAATATAATAGAATATTATACAGCAAAATTAATCTCTCAGTTTCATTAACTGGATTAAAATCAGATTGTTGGTATTGCAGCATTTTAGAAATTCCAGTTACTCACTTCCTAAAAATTCTGTAGAAAAATATTTACTTACTGTACCAGTCTCTGAGCAAATGAATGGAATGATAATTATCATCATGATAAAAATCATCCAAGGTTTCTGTAAATCACAGAAATGTTTCAGGATGTAAACTGGATTAGGAGCTTTAAAGAGTTTTAACCGACGATCACAAAGTTTCGGAAAGAAAGACATTCATGGAAACAGAGAAAGTTTAAATAGTTTAACTTTTTTTTGTTAAAAAGAAAATAAACATATTGTTTGTGTAAAATATAATAGAATTTTTTAATCCATTTTAAACTACATTCCTACTTTAACTACTTTCAACAAAGAACAAAATACAAATAAATTTACTGTAAATCCTCAAATCTACACTATTTGTATGTCTCTTCCTTTAAAGTTTCTTTCAGCATTTCATTTGACTGATATTTTTCTGATATTATTTGACACAGAATCCAGTCAGATCTTCTCACATGGAACCTTCCAGTTCTGAGCCATGAACCACAAGAGCAACCTTCAGAGAATTTATGAATAAAACAGGTGGTGAAAAGTCTTTCAAAATAAAAGTCACTTGCTCTGATGAATGAAACTGAATAACTCTAAGAGCTTGCATATGTTTTTAGATATTTCAATAATGCCTCCAATCAGGAAATTTCTGTAAATCATGACTGACCTCAGACTCTTTCTCTACAGGTCAGAAACCCAGAACACGAGCTCTGAAACCCTGCACCAATCAAAACCTGCTCACTTTCTTCATTCAGGCCTGAACATGGCAAAAACATCTGTATAACCCTTTAATGGACTACGCTTAACTGTGAGCTTTAACACATCCTCATTCTGTGTGCAGCGCTTCACTTCTCTCTGTCTCCTTCAGCAGATCACTTTCCTCTAACGAAGGAGAAACTTCACCTAGAAACATATTTTGGGGGTTTTCCTGTACAAAGCTGTCTGTTAGGAGCCAAGGAAAGTCCACAACCTTCACTGGTCCAAATATCACTGTGCAGTATGGATAATAATCTCCTGCTCTGTCCAGACTGCTGTTCCTACATGTTGGGAAAGTGACTGTAGACATGTCGGGTAAATAAAAATGTAGCAGTATTTCGAAGGAAATAACGGATAACTTTATTAATATATGTACATTTTATTGTGCTGTATTTGTAATATTAAGTCCAAACCTGAGGAAAAATAAAATAGATCACATGTGACATTACCTCACTAAAATGTCTCTGAACACTGAAGTAAACAGAGATGTGTGTAAAAACATTGCCTTAACCTCACTAGAAGATCTTTTGGTGTGAATATTTTTGTCAGGTTTATGTTGTGTGTTTGTGTGTACTGTGGGGCAGATGGACTGGACAGCCAGTAGAGACGTTTGTCAGTATTACTAATCAATATTTTTCTTTTCTCGGAAGTTTAAGTAAGCATGTATGAAGTAAAACTCCAGGAAACCGCCTCATCATGGCTTTTAAAATCTTCATCAGACAGTTTGTGAGGTAGTTTGGCGTGACAGAGGCAGTATTAAATGTTTATCTAATGTCTAGTGTGTAGATTGATGAGTTTCTCTCCTGTATTTAGTATTTCAGTATCATATTAGATTGTGTTAATAGTATTGTATAATCATGTTCAATTGTGTTAATATCAGATTCCAGACTAATTGTGTAGCTTTAAAAGCTCTTTTCAAGTGTGGAAACTTCTGGAAGCCTGAAGGTTAGAACAACGTCAAGAAACAGAATGACTGAAGGGATGTTTCAGATGACCTGTCGAGATTTTTACTAGTCAGTTAGATTGGATTTTATTTATACTTTTTATACACACTGCACGGTTCACTGCTTCATAAACTTGTATGTTGTAATGGCCTTAAAACCTCTTGGAACATGTAGCTAATCTTCTTCTTCTTCTTTCAGCTTCTCCCTTCAGGGGTCTCCACAGCGAATCATCTCTCTCCACCTATCCCTATCTTCTGCATCCTCAACCCTTGCACCCACTAGCTTCATATCCTCATTAATTCCATCCATATACCTCCTCTTTGGCCTTCCTCTTTGCCTCCTGCCTGGCAGCTCCATGTCCAACATTCTCCTACCAATATACTCACTCTCCCTCCTCTGAACATGTCCAAACCATCTTAATCTGTCCTCCCTAACTTTGTCTCCCAAACGTCCAACATGAGCTGTCCCTCTGATGTACTCATTCCTAATCCTGTCCAATCTTGTCACTCCCAAAGAGAACCTCAACATCTTCAGCTCTGCTACCTCTAGCTCTGACTCCTGTCTCTTCCTCAGTGACACTGTCTCTAAACCATACAGCATGGCCGGTCTCACCACTGTCCTGTACACCTTCCCCTTGATTCTCGCTGATATTTTCCTCTCACACAGAACTCCCCACACCTTTCTCCACCCATTCCAACCTGCCTGCACTCGCTTCTTTACCTCTTTCCCACACTCTCCATTACTCTGGACTGTTGACCCCAAGTACTTAAACTCCTGTACCTTCTTCACCTCTTCACCCTGTAACCTTACTGTTCCACTTATCTCCCTTTCATTCACACACATGTACTGAGTCTTACTACGACTGACTTTCATTCCTCTTCTCTCCAGCGCAAACCTCCACCTCTCCAGGTTTTCCTCCACCTGCTCCCTGCTCTCACTACAGATCACAATGTCATCTGCAAACATCATTGTCCAAGGAGACTCCTGTCTGACCTCCTCTGACAACTGGTCCATCACTATAGCAAACAGGAAGGGGCTCAGAGCCGATCCCTGATGCAGTCCCACCTCCACTTTGAACTCCTCTGTCTGACCTACAGCACACCTCACCACTGTCCTGCTCCTCTCATACATGTCCTGCACCACTCTGACATACTTCTCCGCTACTCCTGACTTCCTCATACAGTACCACAGCTCTTCTCTTGGCACCCTGTCATACGCTTTCTCCAAGTCTACAAACACACAGTGCAACTCCCTCTGACCATCCCTATACTTCTCCATCAAAATTCTCAGAGCAAAAATTGCATCTGTTGTGCTCTTTCTGGGCATGAAGCCATACTGCTGCTCACAAATTTCCACTACCTTCCTTAACCTAGCTTCCACTACTCTTTCCCATAGCTTCATTGTATGGCTCATCAACTTTATCCCCCTATAGTTACTGCAACTCTGCACATCACCCTTATTCTTAAAGATCGGCCCTAACACACTTCTTCTCCATTCCTCAGGCATCCTCTCACTCTCTAAAACCCTGTTAAACAAACTAGTTAAAAATTCCACTGCTGCCTCTCCTAGACACTTCCAGACCTCTACCGGGATGTCATCAGGACCAACTGCCTTTCCACTCTTCATCCTCTTCAAAGCCTTCCTGACTTCATCCTTTCTAATCTTATCTACTTTCTGCTCCACAGAGTTCACCCCTTCTACTCTTTTCCCTCTCATTTTCCTCATTCATCAGCTCCTCAAAGTATTCCTTCCATCTCCTCTGTACACTCTCCTCACTTGTGGGCACCCTTCCATCTCTATCCTTAATAACTCTAACTGGCTGCACATCCTTCCCATCTCGATCCCTCTGCCTAGCTAACCTGTACAAGTCCTTCTGTCCTTCTCTAGTGTCTAACCTAGTGTACAACTCGTCATATGCCTTCTGCTTGGCCTTAGACACCTCCCTCTTCACTCTGCGCTGTAACTCCTTGTATTCCTGTCTATTCTCTTCAGTCCTGTCCATGTCCCACTTCTTCTTGGCTAACCTCTTCCTCTGGACACTATCCTGAACTTCCTCATTCCACCACCAAGTCTCCTTATCTTCTTTCCTCCTTCCAGATGACACACCCAGCACCTTTCTCCCTGTCTCCCTGATCACTTCTGCTGTAGTTTCCCAGTCATCTGGCAGCACTACCTGACCACCCAGAGCCTGCCTCAACTTCTGTCTAAATTCCTCACAACATTCCTCCTTTTTCAGCTTCCACCACTTGGTTTTCTTCTCTATCTCTGACCTCTTCTTCTTACAGACCATCAAAGTCATCCTACACACCACCATCCTATGCTGTCTGGCTACACTCTCTCCCACTACCACTTTACAGTCACTAATCTCTTTCAGATTGCCTCTTCTACATAGGATGTAGTCTATCTGTGTGCTCCTAACTCCACTCTTCTAAGTCACTCTATGCTTCTCCCTCTTCTGAAAATAAGTGTTAACCACACCCATGTCCATCCTCTTAGCAAAGTCCACTACCATCTGTCCTTCAAGGTTCCTTTTGTTAACTCCAAACTTGCCCATCACCTCCTCATCACCTGTGTTTCCCTCACCAACATGTCCATTAAAATCCACTCCTATCACCACTCTCTCACCCGTGGGAATACTCTCCATCACCTCATCTAATTCACTCCAGAATCTCTCTTTCTCCTCTAACTCACAACCTACCTGTGGGGCATAACCACTAACAACATTCAACATCACCCCTTCAATCTCTAACTTCAGACTCATCACCCTGTCTGACACTCTCTTCACCTCCAGAACATTCCTCACAAACTCCTCCTTCAGGACCACACCTACCCCATTTCTCTTACTATCCACACCATAATAAAACAGCTTGAATCCTGCTCCTATACTACGAGCCTTGCTACCCTTCCACCTGGTCTCCTGTACACACAGTATATCCACCTTCCTTCTCTCCATCATATCAGCCAGCTCTCTACCTTTCCCTGTCATAGTACCAACATTCAGAGTTCCTATTCTCAGTCCTACACTCTTACCTTTCCTCTTCTCTCTCTGTCTGCGCACTCTCCTCCCTCCTCTACTTCTTCCACCAACAGTAGCCCAATTTCCACCGCCGCCCTGTAGGTCAACGGCGCCGATGGCGGTCGTTGTTAACCCGGGCCTCGACCGATCCAGTATGAAATTCGTACTGACGATTCGCATGGTTAAATTTGGCAATGTTTTACGCCGGATGCCCTTCCTGACGCAACCCTCTCTATTGGGACCGGCACAGAAGTCACTGGACTGTGACCCCCATGGCTAGATTGGAACATGTAGCTAATGTGTTTTATTTTTAGTGAGGTGAAGTGTCAGAATATCAGGTTGCTACTGCAGTTAGCATGGAATGTGCGCGAGCTCCTCAGTCAACACGTCAAACTAAGAGCCATTTATTTATAAAAAAGACACAACACTCTTTTTAAGCAAAATACTACCAAAAAAGATTACAGTGGAACCTCGACATTTAATTGGTTCTGGAGGAGAGTTCTTAAGGTGAAAATCTGTATTGCGTATAAGCAAATTTTTCCATCAGAAATAACGTAAATACAGATAATCCGTTCCAACCGCCCAAAAATATGACCAATACGAAGCGTATGTAAACTGTACGGCTGCTTACAAAGAACTGACCCAAGCCAAGCATTCCATGTCAAGGCTCCTCACAGGAAGTTGCACCACCAAGCTTGGGCTAAAAATAGAACAGACCGTCCACGCCACCGATCTGTCAACAAAAAAAAACCACCCCAAAAATCACCTAGCTTTTGAACACATGCCGAAGGCAACGTTGGTATTGTGGGTTGACTCTTTCACACAGATTTCACTGACTGAACAAAAATACGTAAAACTCGTGAACTCGCTTCGCTTGGCTTTCCACTGACGCAAACAAGTTTTGCTTCGTATGCCCATTCTAATTTCTTGCAAAATTTAAATTCTTTAGGTGAAAGGGAGGGAATTCGTATGCTGAGGTTCCACTGTATTATAAAAAATATAAAAACAGTGAATACAGTGATGATAATTAGACAGTAGAGAATTTAGACACTCAATAGTAGCTTTATTAAAGATGACCGTGGTACAGTATTTAGATTCCAGCCTTTGCTTCTTGACAGCATTGGGCCTGGAATCAGAAAGTTCCTGAGTTAAATGTCCTCCAAGTTTCCTCCATCTTTTGGCGTAAAAAAAAAAAATACAAAGTTCTGTAATTCCTAAACGATTGATTCTGTAATTTCAGTTGCATTGTACTTTCTGATGGACAGAAACATTAATATTTGTGTCAATGTTCAGATTTTTGAGAGGAAACGTTCATCACACTAAAGGCATTTCCCTGCCGAGCCACTAGAGGGCACCTCACATGTATTTAATTATATTTTCTTCCTTTGTTCTTTTCCTCAGTGCTTGTGTTCCTCATGATTAATCCTCCATATAAGTTGTGCGAGTTTCCTTCTTAGTTGGTGACTTTTTTTCTTTTGTTTGTATCTTTCTTAAGGAATAGAAAAGCCTGTGTTTGTATTTATCTCCTGAATCATTCATTTTTTTATGGATAAAACCTCAGACTTAGCCTCATAAGGTGACATGGTGTTGTATCTAATGCCATCAGGCAGTCTTCTCAGTCATGAACTTCTCTCATGTCCCTAAAAACGACTTGTGTACATGTTTTTATCGTAATCTTTTCTAATCCATTCTAAATAAGAGGTTCTACTAACTGAACAAAGGTAACAGAGTTGTGTGTAAAAGAGTATTACAGCAGTACAGGTGAACACAGTGAGCTGATCAGGATCTTCAGTTAGTATTTCTCCCAGTTTTCCAAGTTCTCCTGCTCCATCCTGAAATTATTCACCTCACAGGGAATTATTTCTCTTTCTGTTGTAATGAAGCTCTAAATAAAATGCGAGAGCTGAAGAGAGAGAAGAGCTCATCTCCTCACTGATCCAAAACACTCGTCTTTCCTCATGTAGCTGCTTGAATTCTTCACCGAGGTGTGATATTCCTCACACCTGCTCCTGAATCTGTCTGGATTTACACGACCCACCACACACTGAGGAGCTCATGGACCTGACGCCACCATCTGCACCAGCTCCATGACTGCTCCAGGTTCTGCTGTGGTGAACTGAGACATTCCTAAAAACACATCCTGGTCTTCCAGCAGTGAAGATAAGAAGGTGATGCTGTGGAAAACTTTGGCAAGGATTTTGTTTAATAATGGACTCTTTGCTTCCATCACTCTCACAGTGCATTGCACCGCTAGGTGTGTGTGTGTGTGTGTGTGTGAGACCCTCATAAATTTGGTATATCACAATGAAATCCATGTTGATGTTTGTAAATATTATAAGCAGTGGCTTGTCCCCAGGCTGAGTTCTGTTCAGTTTAACAGCCGTGTAAAAGAGCGGGTTCTGAGGAGGTTCTCCTGGAGGTTCTCCAACAGGAAGTGCTAGAACATGTTTTTGGATCTTTTAGCTCAGCAAATTTCTGAAAATTTACATAATACAAGAAAACATACTTTTGCAAGCTGGTCCTAGGAATTAATTGTCACGGTTTATTTAGTGTTGGAGAGAAAGTTCTAAAGGAAAGCTCATCGTCTTTACTCAAGAGAAATTCTGTTAGATTTTAACTCTTCTCATGAGTTTGTTGTGTGTGTGTGTGTGTGTGTGTGTGTGTGTGTGTGTGTGTGTGTTCAGTTATTTAGAGAAATATAAGATCTGTATGTTTCTGTGTGAGAATGATTTACTCAGTGAAGTGTAATCCTCTACATTTCCACACAGTGGTGTGAATTCCCACTGTCTCTGAAACTCTGTGTGTGTGTACAGTAATAATGTCACAGCGTCTGCCTCACACATCGAGTCATGCACCTCCCTGGTGTGGATTACAACACAACACACCAAGACAGGAGACAACACATCACACCACATACCACAACACAATACAACACAACACATCAGTGTATTCAGTGATGTAACACATGGTTTTTGTTAGTGATATAATAAAATATTTAATTATTAGCAGTGTAATGCATTAAAAATCTACAGTGTTAATGCTCAGGCTTGCAGTAATCTGAATGAATCTGAATAAAAACATGTAAATATTATGGTCTGGTTTTTACTGATAAACTAAAGCTTCTGTATAAACACACTGTTTCTGAGTAGACATGTTGCTACTTCACATCATAATACATGACTGAGCACAGAGAGGGTTCTGAGAGGATCAAGGCTGATCCCTGTGTGTGTGTGTGTGTGTGTGTGTGTGTGTGTGTGTGTGTGTGTGTGTGTGTGAGGGAGGTTACAGTGTGTTTATTCTTATCCAAGTTTCATATTTGCATATGCGTTATGTGTGTTGTGTGTATTTGTGTGTGTTATGTGTGCTGTGTGTGAATAAATGAAGCTTGAGAAGTTTATCATTCAGTAGAAAGTTAGCTTCACTCTGCTCCATGATCCTCTTTCAGGAGAAGAACGTGAATATCTCCTGGTCATGGACCTGATGGAGGAGAACTGGTTGTTTTTTCTTCAGAAGGCTATGAAGTGCTAGAGCCGTGAGAGTAACCGTGTTCCACTGAGGTCAGTATGTTTAGGTGTTACTACCTCTGAAATGTCCATGAGCATCGAGACATCAGAACCTATGTCACCATCAGAACCTACATGACTCTTGATGAAGGTTTAACTCTGGAGACCAAAATATACAAAGAAACAAAACGAACATAGTTCCTATTCTTTCAGGTCTCTTCCACTACATCCTGTTGAGCTCTTCATCATCCTCAGGATATTGGGGATGGATGCATCTTCAAGTAGACTTGAGGTTTCACTGGAATGGAATTTTTTAAATCTCAGGTCTTTCTCAAATGTCAAGCGGTCAGGATTTGATGAAGGAGGAAGGCAGAAGCCACAGAAGTTTAAGCAGTTTAATGAGTTTCATGGGTCACAGAACACAACCTCTTACAACACGGGCAACTTCATCAGGCTCTTCAGGAGAAGCCCCACTGAGTGAAGTGCATGAGGACTGGTGATCTCTGGGTCGGTCTTAATCATCAGGAAAATACAACTTACTATAAAAAAAAATTCAACTTCATCACACAGGAATATTGTTTTCATACGAATAAATAAAAACTTTAACAAAGACAACGAAGAAGAAATATTATTTAGTGCTACAGTGGGGCAGAAGGGGCTGAGGCCCAGTATTCCAGTGATGCCTTCGGATTCGCATTTATGGATTTATTAAATTCTTTTGGGGTTAAACAAAATGTTACTAGACCAACTCATTGTTTTAATCATACACTAGATTTAGTTATATCACATGGAACAGATGTCACTGATGTACATATTTTACCTCAAAGTGATGATATCACAGACCATCACCTCTTAGTGTACACTCTACCTGTAGAACATATTAGATATGTCTCTCCTCGTTATCGATTCGGTAGAACTATTATCCCGACCACTAAAGACAGATTCACAAGTAATCTAAGTAAGTAGTAATTTATTCAAGTAATTCACAAGGATCTGTCTCAACTTCTCACCAGACCCCTAAATGCAGATGATCTAGATGAATTAACTAACAGCATAGGCACTATTTTCATTAAAAAGGGTCAGAGATAAAACACCTGCACCATGGTATAATAGTCACACTCACGCCCTCAAGAGAGCAACCCGTAACCTCGAGCGAAAATGGAGAAAAACTAAATTAGAAGTTTTCAGAAGTGCGTATAAAGACAGTGCGTCCAGCTATAGACAGGCTCTAAAAGCTGCTAGGGCTGAGCATTTGAGCAAACTGATAGAAATAAACCAAAACAATCCCAGATTCTTATTTAGTACAGTGGCTAGATTGACAAAACATCAGCTATCTGAAGAGAGTACTCCATCAAAGTTTAATAGTGAGGACTTTATGAACTTTATGAACAAAATTGATAGTATCAGGAACAAAATAATGGATGTTGAACCTTTGACAGCATCCGGTGATCTAGTCCAGCCTAAAGCTCCACATTTAAAGCTACAATGCTTTACAGGTATAGGGAAGGAAGAGCTGTATAAACCTATCACCACGGCTAATTCAACAACATGTTTGTTAGATCCAATTCCAACTAGATTACTGAAAAAAGTGATACACACAGCTGGAGAGCCTCTCCTCAACATTATTAATTCCTCCTTATATTTAGGTCACGTCCCTAAACCTCTCAAGCTAGCAGTTATTAAGCCTCTTCTTAAGAAACCTAAACTAAACCCTAATGACTTATTAAATTACAGACCGATTTCAAACCTTCCCTTTATATCTAAAATATTAGAAAAGGTTGTGTCTACTCAATTATGCTCCTTCTTACAGGAAAACTTTATCCTTGAAGAATTTCAGTCAGGTTTCAGGCCCCATCATAGTACAGCTATGTACAGCATAGTACTAACCCTAACCCTAGTACAGAAACTGCACTAGTAAAAATCACAAATGACCTGTTTTTAGCTTCGGACCAAGGCTGCATCTCAATATTAGTCTTACTTGATCTTAGTGCTACGTTCCACACTATAGATCATAACATTCTCGTAGATCGCTTACAAAATCACATAGGTATTCAGGGACAGGCGTTAAAATGGTTTAGATCCTACCTGTCTGATCGATACCAGTTTGCAGATTTAAATGGAGAAATGTCCAGTGTAATGCCAGTGAAATACGGGGTCCCACAAGGATCAGTTTTAGGACCTCTGCTTTTCTCAATATGCATGCTTCCCTTAGGCAACATCATTAGAAGGCATGGGATCAGTTTCCATTGTTACGCTGACGATACACTGTTATATATCTCATCAAAACCAGATGAAATATCTAAACTGTCTAGAATAACAGAGTGTGTTAAAGATATTAAAGATTGGATGACTGATCATTTTCTATTACTAAATCCTGATAAGACGGAGATATTACTTATTGGTCCAAAAACCAGTACACAAAAGCTCTCACAATTCAACCTGTACTTAGAAGGATGTTCTATTACTACTAGCTCTACAGTGAAAGACCTGGGCGTAACATTAGACAGCAACTTGTCCTTTGAAAAACATATTTGTGATATTACAAAAACAGCCTTCTTCCACCTCAGAAATATCGCCAAGCTTAGGAACATTTTATCTGTATCTGATGCAGAAAAGCTAGTTCACGCATTCATGACCTCCAGACTGGACTATTGTAATGCATTACTAGGTGGTTGTCCTGCATCTTCAATAAACAAGCTACAGTTAGTCCAGAATGCTGCCGCCAGAGTCCTTACCAGGTCACGAAAGTATGATCATATAACCCCAATATTATCATCCCTGCACTGGCTACCTGTTAAGTTTAGAATTGGTTATAAACTAGCACTACTTACATACAAGACTCTAAATGGTTTAGCTCCCACATATCTATCCATAATTCTAACATGTTACAATCCATCACGCTCCTTAAGATCTCGAAACTCCGGACTTCTGGTAGTTCCCAGAATATCAAAGTCTACAAAAGGGGGTAGAGCTTTTTGGTATTTAGCTCCTGAACTTTGGAACAGTCTTCCTGACAGTGTTCGGGGCTCAGACAGTCTCCCAGTTCAAACGTAGACTAAAGACATATCTCTCTAGCCAGGCATACATTTAATACATTAAGCGTGTGCTCCAATACATCTGATTAAATGCACATCAATATCTAGTGCCTGCTAATATTATGAACAGCAGCTACGCTAATTCCTTTCCATTTGTTTCCCTTCTTCTACCCATCCCGACATATATAGAGATTGTGCCAGCTCCAGTGGCATCCAGAGATGGACCAGCTCCAGCTGGGTTCTGCTTTCTGAGGACTGGAGTATTCAAAGCAGCACTGCCAACCCTATGTGGATGACAACAACTTCCTAATTAATTTACACAACATTCTACACATGCTGTATCTGCATCATACAACTAATGCAGAAAGGACATTGTTCATATCACACTCTCCGGTGTCACCCAGATGAGGATGGGTTCCCTTTTGAGTCTGGTTCCTTTCAAGGTTTCTTCCTAATACCATCTAAGGGAGTTTTTTCGCCTGAGTCACCTCAGGCTTGCTCACTAGGGAAAATTTTGTCTAACATCTAGGACTGTTTGTTTGTATATTTATTGTTTCTTATGTTCTGTAAAGCTACTTTGAGACAATGCTCTCTGTTAAATTGAATTGAATTGAATATTACAGAAATACAGACATATAGAAGAGTTTTATATTAATGGTGTGTTGAGGCAGGGCAGTGGGGTCACTTCCTTCTGTCCAGTGCACTTTCTGTGTTATCATCTGGGTTTGATGAAGGATGTTATACTTAATGAGCTGATGTTCTGAGTTGCTGGTGATGGAGATACAATATATTGCCAAAAGTTTTGGGACGTCTGCCTTTACATACACATGAATGTAATATGGAGTTGTCCCGCCCTTTGCAGCTATAACAGCTTCAACTCTTCTGGGAAGGCTTTCCACAAGGTTCAGGAGTGTGTTTATGGGAATTTTTGACCGTTCCTCTCACGAGCTCCCTCACTCCACTCAGTCGTTGGCTAGTATTATGGTTGCTTCCTCAGAGACCACAGCCACTCAACCACGCCCCCAATCACTGGAGTTCTAGCACTGTCACCTGTACCCAATTACCAGCGCACCATTTAGCTCCCTCACTCCACTCAGTCATTGGCTAGAATTATGGTTGCTTCCTCAGAGACTTCTCTTCCTGACTGTGCCCTGTGGATCTATTGTCTGTGCTTCTGCCATCTCAGTTTCTTTGTTTTCACCAGTGTGTTTTGTAATTAAAGTACATTCTGCACTTACCTGCTTCCTCTCAGTCCTCCTCCTTGGTAAAGTGTGACAGAATACTAGCCCCAATAAAGACTAAAAGTCACACCGAGATGGAAGCTGGAGATCCAATCACACCGGACCCAGTCACCGAACTTGTCTCTTCCCTGCATGCTGCCCTTCAATCATCACTCACCCCATCTACTCCATCTGCCTCCTCCTGTCCCATGGTCGTACCGGCAGCTTATTCGGGTGAGGTGTCAGAGTGTCAGGGTTTCCTAATGCAATGTCAGCTGTACTTCGAGATGCTTCCCCATCAATTCTCTGGAGACCGCGCAAAGGCTGCATTCATCATCTCATTGCTGTCTGGAAAAGCTTGTCGCTGGGCCGAGTCAATGTGGACCACGGAAAGTCTGGTAATGCAATCCCTTGA
Source organism: Hemibagrus guttatus (assembly GCA_033459395.1). Taxonomy (NCBI): domain Eukaryota; kingdom Metazoa; phylum Chordata; class Actinopteri; order Siluriformes; family Bagridae; genus Hemibagrus; species Hemibagrus guttatus. Next base: position 423,048 of record JAUCMX010000030.1, on the reverse strand, counting down.
GCCTTTTTTAGTGCACTTTAAGGACGTGTTTGGCACGAGCACTTCCGCCTTATTTGTACATGACGAACTGTTCAGTTTGCGGCAAGCAAATTGGGCCATTCACAACTACACCCTTCATTTCCGCACGCTGGTGGCCTCTAGCAGCTGGAACAAGGTAGCGCTACTATCGGCTTACTGGCGCGGCCTAAATCCCAAAATCCGACAGCAGATGGAGATATATGATGACTCTATGGGACTGGAACTCTTCATTTTGAAGGCCCAGCATATCTCACAACGTCTCTTTGCGGTCTCCATCAAGGAAGGGACACCTTCTGACACCTCATCCTCTTGCAGCTCCCCAGCACCAGAACCTATGCAGACGGACCAGTACCGCTTATCGGCCGATGAACGCCAATGTCATTTACACCAAAGGTTATGCCTGTACTGTGGAGAAAATGACCACCTCCTCCAAACCTGCCCAGCCCGTCCTCCACACCCAACGGTGAGTACTATCCATATCAGCTCTACCGTAGCTACTCCACGTTACCATGATGCTGTGTTAATCCATGCCTCTTGATCATTCTCTGTGAAAGTCCTCTTTGACTCTGGGTCATCTGGGAACTTCATCTCCTCACATCTGCTGTCCGCCTGCAAGGTACGCCACCAAAGAAACCCCACTCGTTACCAGATCACCACTATTCAGGGAAAGCCGTTGGGCAAGGGGCTGGTGCAGTGGAAAATGCCGGAATTGACTCTACGGATTGGCTGTCTTCACGAGGAGACGTTATCTCTGCTGGTGCTGGAGGAGTCAGCGGTAGATGTCGTCCTGGGACGCCCCTGGCTGGCTAAACACAAACCAAACATCAGGTGGATTTTGGGAAGCATTGATCAGTGGAGCGACTACTGTCTACAACACTGTCTGCGATCGCTCCCTTTGCGCACCATGGAAACGGCCCTCCTAGGGTCTACCACCATTGAAAGTCCGGTGTCCTCTACCCAGGCCAACCTCCCAGGGGAGTATCAAGATTACCAGGATGTCTTCAGCCAGATGGCTGCTACAAAACTGCTGCCACACCGACCATAGGACTGTGCGATCGACCTCCTGCCTGGTGCCAAGCTCCCCAAAGCGAGGCATTACAACAGGGGTTCATTCGACCATCCAGCTTCTTCTTCGTGGCCAAGAAGGATGGAGGGCTTCGACCCTGTATTGACTACCATGTCCTCAACTCCCAGATGGTAAAATTTGCTTACCCTCTACCTCTAGTACCTGCGGCCCTGGAGGAACTACGCGGAGCTCACATCTTCTCCAAGCTAGACCTTCATAGCACGTACAACCTCATCCGCATCCGACAAGGAGATGAGTGGAAAACGGCCTTTATAACTCCATCGGGACACTATGAGTACCTGGTCATGCCATATGGGCTCTCTAAGGCCCCCTCAGTCTTTCAGACTATTATGAATGAGATCTTCTGGGACATGCTCCACAGGTTTGTCGTTGTCTACATTGATGATATTCTCATCTACTCCCCCAATCTTTCTGATCATGTAGATCATGTTAAACAGGTACTCCACCGACTCCGCCATTACCACCTTTACCTCAAGCTTGAGAAATGTGAGTTCCACCAATCCACTACCCAGTTCCTGGGCTATGTCATATCATCTGAGGGGATTCAGATGGATTGCGCCAAAGTGGAAGCCACTAAGAGCTGGCCACAACCTGGCACCGTGAAGGATCTGCAACGTTTTCTAGGGTTTGCAAACTTTTACTCAGGGTACAGTGACCTCACCGCTCCTCTCACCTCCCTCCTATGTAAGAAACCCAAGAATCTCAGCTGGACATCAGGCACAATCGAAACCTTCCGGAAGCTGAAAGCCGCCTTCTGTACGGCCCCAACTCTCGTCCACGCTGACCCAACCCGGCCTTTCGTTGTAGAAGTGGACGCTTCTGCACTAGGAGTGGGAGCAGTCTTGTCCCAATGGAGAGGTGAAACCCCAGTACTCCACCCATGTGCCTACTTCTCCAAGAAGTTATCCCCGACAGAGCAGAACTATGATATCGGTAACCGTGAACTGTTAGCCATAAAATTGGCCTTAGAAGAGTGGTGGCACTGGCTTGAGGGATTCAATCATCCATTTGAAGTCATAATGGATCATAAAAACCTGCAGTATCTCAGGGAAGCTAAACGTCTGAACCCAAGACAAGCTTGGTGGGCGCTGTTTTTTATCCGATTCAACTTCTGTGTCACCTACCATCCTGGAAATAAAAACACCAAGGCCGACGCTCTTTCTAGAATCCATTCCCCAGACCCAATGCCAGAAGAACCGGAACCCATACTCCCTCCAGACCTGTTTGTGTGTCCCATCACCTGGTCGCTGGATGATGATATTCGTGCTGCCACCGAAGAGGAAGCTACTCTGCCAGGAGGTCCAGATGGTAATACATATGTGCCAACATCACTACATCTTTCCCTTCTGGACTCGGTACATGCTTCTCATCTTCAGACATTTTGGCATTCCAGAGGACATCGTGTCTGATAGAGGGCCTCAATTCATTTCCAGAGTGTGGTGAGGATTCTTCAAGCTGCTGGGGGTGTCGGTGAGTCTATCCTCTGGGTATCACCCACAGACAAATGGCCAGACTGAACATAAGATCCAGGAGATCGGGTGCTACCTCAGGGCCTACTGCCACGACCATCAGCACGACTGGAGCCAATACCTTCCCTGGGCCGAGTATGGGCAGAACTCTCTACACCAATAATCAACCAAACTGACGCCCTTTCAGTGCATTCTCGGGTACCAGCCACCTCTCTTTCCGTGGTCAGCAGAACCGTCCTAGGTACCCACCATAGACCACTAGTTCCGAGAGAGTGAGAGGGTATGGGAATCAGCGCACGTCCATCTGCAGCAGGCAGTCTGATGTCAGAAGGTTCAGGCAGATGTCTGCTGCCGTGATGCACTTCTCTATCATCCAGGTGACAAGGTCTGGCTCTCCACTCGAGACATCTGCCTCCGGCTCCCCTGCAAGAAGCTGAGACCTCGCTACATAGGTCCCTTCACCATCCTGAGGCAGATAGATGATGTGACATATGAACTTCAGCTTCCCCGTCAATACCACATTTCACCGACCTTTCACGTATCTTTACTTAAACCGTTCACTGATTCTGTTCTTCCTACTCCGTCCGTAGAACCTGAGGTACCTCCTCTGCCTGAGATCGACACTGACAACACAACCTACCAGGTCCGGGAAGTCATGAACTCCAGGCAACGCGGCGGCCGTCTCCAATATCTGGTCGACTGGGAGGGGTATGGTCCTGAAGAGAGGTCTTGGGTGGATCGGGATGACATCCTCGACCCCTCGCTACTCGTGGAATTCCATCAGCGCCACCCAAGCGTCCCACTCCCTAGTCGCCGTTCCCGAGCGTCTGGAGACACCCATGGGGGAGGGGGTACTGTCACGGATGCACCGACCACAGCCACTCAACCACGCCCCCAATCACTGGAGTTCTAGCACTGTCACCTGTACCCAATTACCAGCGCACCATTTAGCTCCCTCACTCCACTCAGTCGTTGGCTAGAATTATGGTTGCTTCCTCAGAGACTTCTCTTCCTGACTGTGCTCTGTGGATCTATCGTCTGTGCTTCTGCCATTTCAGTTTCTTTGTTTTCACCAGTGTGTTTTGTAATTAAAGTCCAGATTGCACTTACCTGCTTCCACTCAGTCCTCCTCCTTGGTAAAGTGTGACAGTTCTATGGGGTTGAGGTTAGGACTCTGTGCAGGCCAGTCAAGTTCCTCCACACCAAACTCGCTCATCCATGTCTTTATGAACCTTGCTTTGTGCACTGGTGTGCAGTCATGTTGGAACAGGAAGGGGTCATCCCCAAACTGTTCCCACAAAGAGCATGAAATTGTCCAAAATGTCTTGGTATGCTGAAGCATTAAGAGTTCCTTTCACTGGAACTAAGGGGCCGAGCCCAACCCCTGAAAAACAACACTTGAATTCAATGATGTGGAGGGGTGTCCCAAAACTTTTGGCAATACAGTGTATATATTATATTTGACCAGTTTGTATTACTGTATGTTTCATATTCACAGATTTCTTAACTTGAAGTCATCTCTTTAGATGCTGTGAGTTTATATATTTGTGATGTTCTTGGTTTAATGAATTTAGCAAGATTCTTCCTTGATGATATTAGTAATTATTTGTCCCAGGATTTACTCATTTTTGGATCCATGTTGAAAACATGAAGAGTTTATTGTTGATGAAGTATAAATAATCTAATAAGAGAAAAAATAATCTGGGATTTCATCTGATTTATACAGAGCACTTTTGGAGATATTTATCTAATTAAAAACAATTAGGGGCATTGGTGGCTCAGTGGTAGGTTTCTTGCCTATTGTGCGGAAGGCCTGGGTTTGATTCCCAGCCAATGCCTCAATCCCAGCCACTGGATGCAGTGCCGGTCCCAAGCCCGGAAAAATGGGAGGGTTGCGTCAGGAAGGGCATCCGGCGTAAAACATTTGCCAAGTTGTTGTGCGTACCAGTTGGTCCGCTGTGGCGACCCCGAACAGGGAGCAGCTGAAAGCTTCTATGTAATTAAAACAATTGCAGGTTTTATATCTTTACTTTCTATGAAGGAAATGTAAAAATGTTCAGTCCTTTAATTAAACTGTTCTTGATGAATAATAATAATACATATTTCCTTTGAGTTAGTTAACACTTTAATACTGTGCTGCACATGTAGATGTTGTATCTCAGATCTCAGTATCCCAGTGTCATTTATTTAGGGACAGGGGCTTGGTTTTGAGGGATAAAATAAATAAAACATACTCACAGTAACTGATAATGTGGCTTTATATTTGCACTGTTGATCTTGTAAAATAAGTGAGCTTAAATATAAGGCAGTGTTAGTAAATATACGCTGTTTACTAAAAGTTTAAAACTGTTTGGAATTATAAACAAAATTTCCGGTCCTGCCATTTAACTAGTGGCCTCAGTACCTCTACACCACCTGAATGTTCGATTCAATTTAAAAGAATTGACTCAGTGAATCGAATCAATCTTCCCAGGTCTCAAACTGAACCTTTCTCATTTCTGAAAGTTATTCATGAAGTAACTTGAGTTAACCAGTCCCTTCAGACCTAAACTATTTCTCCTTTCATAGAAAATTAGAATTTTGTAAAGATTTAATAAATTAAGACATTTGGAAGGATATCAACAGTTTTCTTGTGGGCTAGAGTTGAGTGATTACAGCATGCCTTGGAGTTAAATTACAATCAACTCATCTGACCTTTCGCTTAATTTCACAGCTTTGTTAATTCCCTTGTTGTACTCTCTATTATTTATTTCTTGTGACATTGTTTGTTTTACCCCATCCTCGTACCTCCAACCCCCTCCCCTCTCCTCTCCTCCCCTCTCCTCACCTCTCCTCCCCTCCCCTCCCCTCCCCTCTCCTCTCCTCTCCTCCCCTCCCCTCCCCTCCCCTCCCCTCTCCTCTCCTTTCCTCCTCTCCTCCTCCAACCCCCTCTCCTCCTCTCCTCCTCCAACCCCCTCCCCTCTCCTCCCCTCCCCTCCCCTCTCCTCTCCTCCCCTCCCCTCCCCTCTCCTCTCCTCCCCTCCCCTCTCCTCCCCTCCCCTCTCCTCCCCTCTCCTCCCCTCTCCTCCCCTCCCCTCCCCTCCCCTCCCCTCTCCTCCTCTCCTCCTCCAACCCCCTCCCCTCTCCTCCCCTCCCCTCCCCTCTCCCCTCCCCTCTCCTCTCCTCCCCTCCCCTCCCCTCTCCTCCCCTCTCCTCCCCTCTCCTCCCCTCCCCTCTCCTCCCCTCCCCTCCCCTCTCCTCTCCTCTCCTCTCCTCTCCTCTCCTCTCCTCTCTAATCCCTTCTTCTCCTTTTCTCTGAACGCAGAAGACAGCTGGAGCTCTATCAGTCTTCAGTCTACAGACTTCTGGTTTTTCTCGTGTGGATTCTGATAACACTGACTGAGAGAAATTGACCACAGAGGATTAAGTCTCATGTTTAATCCTTAAGCTGCTTTTTAAAGGGCAATTATCTAAAATGCGACTCTTTGCACTTGTGTTTTTGACCTTCTGCTCCACTCGAACCTGCACCGAGGACGTTAATAAGTGTCCTGATGGATGTGAATGCACAGATTGGAAAGGTCTTTATGTTTCGTGTACAGATATTGCTACCTTGCCCTTATTTCCTGGAAACACAGAGACACTGTGAGTATGCTGCTTCATCTTTATTCACTTTTCCCCCTATAGTTTATATAGGTTATTTATCATTACATCCATGTATCATGTGTATTTCTCACAAAATTATTTCATTATGCTTTATTTATTTTTCTTCAGCTCAGATTTGAAAAGTAATATAGCCTATCTGATGTCTTTTCCTCTGGAACATAATATAAAGCAGGCTCTGAAATTATAATCAGTTATATTCTGGAGATTTATTTTGATAATTAGCATAAATAAATTAGAATAAAATGTTGAACAGGTTGTTTGTCTGGTGTATAGTGTACAGTATACTGTGTGTGTCCTGAGACATCGCTCATTTGTTTGTGCCATTCTGTAGTGGACTTTTGTTTCTTCTTTTCTTAGTTTGGTTTAGCGATATTCATTTAATTGTTTAATTAATTATTAATGTCATTTTTTGCAACCAGTTTAATTATTTGTGGGTTAATTTAATATTATGTTTAGACCCGTGTATTATAGTGAACACTGTGGAGATGTTTCTCCAGATAACTAGCCTGGGGAAGTTCGCTGGTTGTAGCTGGTCACCAGTCTCACCTAGTCAGACTGGTCAGGTGTGAAAGGGGTTGTGGTCATTTTCAGGCAGGTTCTAACTGGTCAGTTTTAAAAGCCAGTCTTATCCAGAAAGGGCTGGTTGGATCAGGTTTTCATTCTGAAGTTTTTCACCTTTAACCTGAAGGCACATTATTAGGCAACAAAATTCAAGAAAATGAACAGAAACATTTTACAGAGAGGAAGTGTGCATACCATATTATAATGCGGGTCTCGATTGTGACAGAATTAACCAATCACATTTAATGTCCTGAGTGAGCTTTTCCAGTTTGGTGTGTGTGCATGCAGATCATCATTACAGACGTTATGGAGAATTACTCTCTGCTCATTAGCATTGATTGAATTATCCTGAAGATTTCTCAACATCTTTTTGAGAATTATTGAGTTTCAAACTCTCATGAGCTTTTTAACAACAGTTTTATGAAGACAGTACAAAAAAAATATCCTAGGACTCGTTCCTTCAAGAAGGTTTTTACGTATATCATGCAAATGAGATAAAATCTGAGGTTTTTTTCTCTTATAAAACACATCTTGTAAACTAAAGTGCACAGTGAAAATGATTTTTTATTCATGTTTCATTCATTCAAATTTCTTTTCAGGACCATTTAGCTGCATCTGTTCAATTTTCTCCATAATGTGTGTAATATTCAAATCTGATGTTTGCATGTTGCATTTTCTGTAGGAAATGTGGTTTTCTGGTTAGTGACAGTGTTTAGTGATAATAATAATAATAATAATAATAATAATAATAATAATAATAAATCTGAAGAAAAACTATTGAATGATCATTAGGGATGGTTTTCTGCATCTTCTCAAACCTTCAGAGGTATATTTAGGACGAGGTTCTGAGGAGTGCAGGGTTTGTGATTGTGGTCATCATGGGCTGTGGAGTGATGAGTTAAGTTAAATGACAAAAATCCAGGTAAGGTAAACAGACAGGAGTTTAACAGACAGGTTGAACATTTCACCTTCTCCTAGGGACTCGATGGTAAGATACCGAATGTAGCGTCTCACTCAAATTGCTCGTGTTTTTGAAGCATTTCTCTTGATATATTTATTGTCCTGTTCTAATCATCAGTTAAGGAGGTTGATTGTAGAATGAAAAACACAACACAAATTTTTTTGTTATAATAACAAAGTGCTCTTTTAAGTAGCTCAGTAATTTTACTCAGATTTAGGATAATTTGCATATGATAAATATACTGTTGCACAATAATCCTACCGTGTTTGAACAGTGGAGCTTATTTTACTGAAACGGCTGAAGAAGTTTGTGGTCACCTACAGGGACAGAGTTGCTCTATATTGCCAAAAGTTTTGGGACACCTCTTCAGATCATTGAATTCAGGTGTTATTTTTGCAGGGGTTAGCGAAAGGAACTCGGGTTAGGGTTTTCAACATGGATAAGTAAATCCTGGGACAAATAATGACTAATATCATCAAGGAAGAATCTTGCTAATTTAATTAAACCAAGAACATCACAAATATATAAACTCACAGCATCTAAAGAGATGACTTCCGGTTAAGAAATTTGTGAATATGAAACATACAGTAATACAAACTGGTCAAATATAATATATATACTGTATTGCCAAAAGTTTTGGGACATCCCTCCACATCATTGAATGCAGGTGTTGTGTTTCAGGGGTTGGGCTCGGCCCCTTAGTTCCAGTGAAAGGAACTCTTAATGCTTCAGCATACCAAGACATTTTGGACAATTTCATGCTCTTTGTGGGAACAGTTTGGGGATGACCCCTTCCTGTTCCAACATGACTGCACACCAGTGACCAAAGCAAGGTCCATAAAGACATGGATGAGACATAGATATAAATTGGCCTTCTCGTCCAACATCAGTGCCTGACCTCACAAATGCGCTTCTAGAGGAACGGTCAAAAATTCTCATAAACACACTCCTAAACCTTGTGGAAAACCTTCCCAGAAGAGTTGAAGCTATTATAGCTGCAAAAGGCGGGACAACTCCATATTACATTCATGTGCATGTAAAGGCAGACGTCCCAAAACATTTGACAATATAGTGTATGTTTAAATCCTTTTTCTCCAGAACCAAAACTCCAAGTTGAAATTGTCGTGTGGCTACATGCTTTTTTCTTTATTATCCTATTAGTTTTACCTTTTATTTTGTCACCGAGCAATACTAGTGCAAAGTGTTGAGGAAAAAACAAGATGAAAGTGTACAAGAGTAATGAAATAGCTGTCGTATCAGTTGGATCATCTCTTTCTTTATTCCTTATTTCTTATTTTTTTTCCTTTCAGACGTCTCTATGAAACGAGACTGAACTCTGTTCCTCCAGATGCATTTGCCAACATGGAGAACATCTCATTAATGTGGGTGAAGTCACACAGTCATTCAGTATTGATTAATGTCAGTCAGTCTGCTGTTCAGAATCAAAGCTAAATGATTTTCTCTCTAACATTCTGCTGGTGTAATTAATTCTGCATTTCAGACTCATGTTTAAGGATTAGCTTCAGTGTTGAGTTACTGAGACAAAACATAATCTCACCGCGAGAGAACTTTAATTCAGTTCAGTTTTAATTCATATTCTGTATATAATGCTTTTAACAACAAACACGAATCAGCTTTATAGAAATCCAGATATAGAATTAAATTGATCTCTAATGAGCGAGTCAGGTGGTGATGAAAAACTCCCTGAGATGACATGAGGAAGAAACCTGGAGAGGAACCAGACTGAAACCTCATCCTCATCTGGGTGACACCAGAGAGTGGGATTATAAATCATTATAAACACTGAGAGTGGGATTATAAATCATTATAAACACTGAGAGTGGGATTATAAATCATTATAAACACTGAGAGTGGGATTATAAATCATTATAAACACTGAGAGTGGGATTATAAATCATTATAAACACAGAGAGTGGGATTATAAATCATTATAAACACTGAGAGTGGGATTATAAATCATTAAAACACTGAGAGTGGGATTATAAATCATTATAAACACAGAGAGTGGGATTATAAATCATTATAAACACTGACAGTGGGATTATAAATCATTATAAACACTGACAGTGGGATTATAAATCATTATAAACACTGACAGTGGGATTATAAATCATTATAAACACTGACAGTGGGATTATAAATCATTATAAACACTGAGAGTGGGATTATAAATCATTATAAACACAGAGAGTGGGATTATAAATCATTATAAACACTGAGAGTGGGATTAGAAATCCTTATAAACACTGAGAGTGGGATTATAAATCATTATAAACACTGACAGTGGGATTATAAATCATTATAAACACTGACAGTGGGATTATAAATCATTATAAACACTGAGAGTGGGATTATAAATCATTATTCTTAACTCACTCTTTTTCTTTTCAGTTATCTTTCAGTTGATGTCACATTAAGAAGTTTAGAGAAGAATTCATTTTTCAACCTGAAGAAGATTACACATATGTAAGTCAAAGATGAATTTCTTTATAAAATGTGGAAGCATAATATATTTGTCGTATTTGTATATTTTGATTACATAAATAATTACACTATTGGGGCGTCTGCCTTTACATGCACATGAATGTAATATGGAGTTGCCCCGCCCTTTGCAGTTATAACAGCTTCAACTCTTCTGGGAAGACTTTCCACAAGGTTTAGGAGTGTGTTTATGGGAATTTTTGACCATTCCTCTAGAAGCGCATTTGTGAGGTCAGGCACTGATGTTGGACGAGAAGGCGTGGCTCGCAGTCTCCGCTCTAATTCATCCCAAAGGTGTTCTATGGGGTTGAGGTCAGGACTCTGTGCAGGCCAGTCAAGTTCCTCCACACCAAACTCACTCATCCATGTCTTTATGGACCTTGCTTTGGTCACTGGTGTGCAGTCATGTTGGAACAGGAAGGGGTCATCCCCAAACTGTTCCCACAAAGAGCATGAAATTGTCCAAAATGTCTTGGTATGCTGAAGCATTAAGAGTTCCTTTCACTGGAACTAAGGGGCCGAGCCAACCCCTGAAACACAACACCTGAACTCAGTGATGTGGAGAAGTGTCCCAAAACTTTTGGAAAAATAGTGTATCTTTATAATTATTATTCCCAACCTTTCTTCTTTCACTGGATTCTTGCTTGTGCAGAAAAAAAGGGAAGGACTAATAGGTTTAAATGGAATAACAGTGTAGAGTCTCTGTCCCTGATCACTGGACCCCACGGTCTTCAAACAGGACACAGAGAATCACCATGTCAGGAGCTCCTGGACAGTTTCCAAGTGCCAAGGTCCTTGCTCAATTGCCCAACAGTGGAGCTTGGTGGTGCTGGGGCTTGAATCCCGATCCTCCAATCAACAACCCAGAGCCTTAACCACTTGAACCACCACTGCCCACCACTGCCCACTACCAAACTTTATCTCTGAAATATTATTATAGTTTATTATAACAGTACTGTGCTATTCCCAATGGACTGATAAATATCCCCTGACTAATGGGGAAAGGACTAACCCTTCCTGGTGTATTTCCTGTCACTCATGTGCAAATATAAGATTTTTCAGGTCGGTGTGCTGCTCTGATTTTTGAAGTTTAATGCAAAAAAAAATAAAAATAAAATAAATAAATAAAAATAAATAAATAAATAAATAAATACAGAGTATAAAGTTTTGTCTTTAGATTAGTGATCCTACTGTAAAAGGATCATGACATGGCTCTAAGTATGTAGAAGATTACATTATGTTGTTTGGTGTTTCATGCTTTTGCTTGGATAAAAATCAACACCAGCACATTAAACTAATCAAGTTGTTTTCTTTATGTTTCCTCACAGAGAAATAAGAAACACTAGAAGTCTGACGAATATCGATCCTGAAGCTTTCAAAGATCTACCAAAATTAAAATACTTGTGAGAAAGATGATCATTTTATTATAATTATTAGCAAATGTACTGTGGACCCATGTGTAGAGTGTTCTATTTTAATTCCATTCCTTTTTGTTTGTATAGTGTTTTACCATCAGACTTTATCTCAAAGCAGCTTTACAGAAGTCCATTTGTAGATATAGATCCCTAACGAGTAAGCCAGAGGTGAGATTGGCGTCGACAAAGTCACACAATGTTGCTTGAAAAAAGATTCATAGTCCTGAAGCGTGGTTAGCTACTTTAATATCCCACCTGTGAGAACTGGAAACTTTACGCAAGCTCTTTTACCAGCTCCTGCTATGGCTGCTTGGGCTATTAATTGATTTGATGTCACTAATTAATGAGGTAGAGACCGTGAGAACTTCCCTGTCTAAGCAAAGACTGGACCATTGGGTGGTGAGCAACATCTGGAAGGCTGGAAGTCAGGCCACTTCTGTAATATCACTCTATGAGAAGCATCTCATCCTCATGGCTGGAGGGAGTTGTGTCTGTCCAGAAGGTCTGTACCTGCTGCTGCCTGGTATTACTTTCTCCAAGCTCTATAAGATCAGCTCGTCCCAGTGGGGTGAGTGCAGTGTTCATATGAGAGTGAACTTTTGGTTATTCCTGGTATAGGTTATGCAGGCGTTTAATCACTGTTCCCTGGACAGGTGAGAGGGCTAGGTTAGGACAGTTGTTTACATATGTGGCCATTGTTGTATGAACACCAGATTTACTCATTACTCTGAATCAACACCAATCCCAATGAGACTTGGTGAGAAGGTTCCTGGGAATTTAGTGAATACTTTGTAATATAGTCACCATGTGACTGTGGAGGTTCTCAAGAACCTGAGAACAAGAAGGTAATGAAATGTGTGATTTTTTTAAAGGAAGGTTTTTACTGTATGGAGAGCAGTGGAATGTGTGGGGTTTATCAGTGTCTGTTGTGTGTTTGCACTTGTAATAAAAGGCAGCTATGAAATGTTCATCAAAACACAGTTACATGTGTAATGTACTCTTATAATGAATAGAATTCCTCTGACGATGTTTGTCAGGTGCAATTTCTTAATCCATATTGTATCTTGGGCCCAAGTTATTTGTTTTGTTATTGTTCTAGAGGTTTGTTCAATACTGGACTCTCCATCTTTCCTGCTCTGACCAAGATCCACTCTGATGAATCTTCGTTCATGCTGTGAGCAAACTTCTGTTCATACAAACGGAAAGTTTACAAAACTTTTTAATGTTCTTTGCTAAAACACAATAATATCACAATAGAGCTAATGTAGAGAATATTTCTTTGTAATTTATGTCTTTTTTATTAAAGAGAAATTACTGATAATATTTACATCACTGAAATTCCTGGAAATGCATTCCAAGGCATTACCAATGATGTGCTAACGGTGTAAGTACAAATATTTTTCCCTTTTTATTTAAAGTTAAAAATTACAGATATATTTAATTATATCATTTATTTATATAAATATTGAATTAAATATAAATTCTTGAAATGCTGAATATATAGCAGTTTGATAAATTCTTCAAATTTATTATTCTTTTACCTTATAATTAAGTAACTAATTAATTAATTAATTAGTCAGTTAGCTAAACTAACTAATTAATTAATTAACTACATAATTACATAATTTGGTGATAAATTAAATGATGCATTGATTAATTAATTAATTAATTACTTAATTTTATGCAAGGGTTTGGCAGTTTATTGCAGCAGAAAGAGTCATTATAAATTTTACTGGTTAACAATGCAATATATTTATACTTCAGTTCCACGAGTGTGTTCTTATATATAAGATTTGCAGATGATGCCACTTTTGTCCCGTGTTGCTTTTTGTCCATCAGGATGTTATACAGTAATGGCTTTACTAAAATCCAACACCATGCCTTCAACGGGACAAAACTAGATGCTATGTAAGGCTTCTTCTTTATATCTTTAGAGCAAACATGAAATTATTTTATTAATTTTATTTTATGAAATTATTTTATAAAGGTGATATAACACTTGATGATTTACTAAGATATTGAAGAAGTTGCTTTTGGCTGCTCCCTGTTCGGGGTCGCCACAGTGGACCAACTGGTCCGCACAACAACTTGGCACAGGTTTTATGCCGGATGCCCTTCCTGCCACAACCCTCTCATTTGGTTTGGGGAAAACTGGCACTGCATCCAGTGGCTGAGGTTTGGGTTGGGGTTGGGGTTGGGGCATTGGCTGGGAATTGAACTGTGGCCTTCTGCATGGTAGGTGACAAACCGACCACTGAGCCACCAATGCCCCATTTACTAAGATATTAAATCACCTTATTAATATGTTTGTATATGGATTACTTGCACATACAAAAAGAGCACATGTTCTATAAGCAAAAAAAGACAATTATGTTTTTGCTGTGCTATTTAATTCTGAAAGCTGTGGGTCATTTGGGTTATCAGATATCTGAAAAAGTCTGACTGAGGAATCTACGTGAGAATAAACCTGACCACGTTCACAATTATGTGGGTAATTGATCGTTGATTAAATGCTTGGTGTGGAGGTGTGAAGATATAAACATGTGGATGTGTGAAGGTGTGGAGGTATGGTTAATGAAGGTCTCTGATATTATCAATAATTTATCATGAAATAATGATCACCTTTGCATTACATTCAGAATTCCTGTTTGCTGACAATTTTTACTTTTTCACATTTAACCACAGATAAAAAATATTTATATTTTAAGCATTACAATCCTGTCCTCTGTAGATATCTTCACCGAAACAAACAACTAACAGATCTGAGTGAAGACATGTTTGCAGAAACCATTAGTGGTCCAGTGCTGCTGTGAGTATGTCTTATTCTTTCCTTCTGTACAGTATGTGCTTAATGTACAGTGGCCGAGAAGTACAAAACACAATAACAAATCCAAAAACACAAGGATGATTCAGACAAAGCGGAAAAGGTAGGTATATTTTACGAATAGAATTCACAATTCACACTCAGGATATACAGGAAGTAGGAAATTGTGTATCTAACTTTATTTCTTGTAAATGTGTAGAGTTCTGTCTTCACTTTAAACCAGTTTTTCCCCCCGATACTTCAACTTTAGATCTTTTAAAGAAAATAACAAACATATATATTTATCTTTTTAAGAAAATGGAATTCATTCAGTGCTACTTTGAGAAAGGACATTCATATGGCGTGATTTTGGATATACTGATAGCGTATCATGGCGTAAAGATTAGTTTGCGATCTCTAAAAACACACCTGAAGAACGCAGGAATGTTTGGAAAACCAAACTACTCCAGATAAAAGGATGTAAGGAGCGCTATAAGAGCAGAGCTGCGTTCATACACACACCAATCCACTTTATACTGCTGCAGCCTGCTGGACTTCCTGTATGTCCTAAGTGACCGATGTCTCGTCCAATCAGAGGGAAGAATTCCGTTCACAAACTATACCTACCTTTTCCGCTTTGTCTGAATTCTCCTTGTGTTTGTGTATTTGTTATTGTGTTTTGTACTTCTCGGCCACCGTAGTTTCCAGATCTGCAGCTGCTTTTTCTACTACAGCCACGTCAGTTAATGCAGCATATAGTGCAGCTAGGCTTCAAGGCAAGCTTTCTCAAACTAAATTTCCATTTCTTCCATTAAACAGTCAGCAGATGAACGATTCTGCTGAATATAAAGAAACAGACCACAGAATGTCCCCCTTGTGAAGCTTTGTGTGAAATCTTCTTGTTATTTTCTGGCAGTGACATATCCGAATCGGCCGTTACCTCTCTTCCAGCAAGAGGACTGGAGTCACTCCGGGAACTCAGCGCTCGGAATGTTTGGGCCCTTAAAAAGCTTCCACCAATCAAAACCTTCAGACATCTGATTGGTGCTGATATGACATACCCTAGTCACTGCTGTGCATTCAAGAACCTTAAGAAAAAGAAAGGGTTTGTAGAGATGATCCTAATCCTAACCTTAAGCTTGTTTTTCAAAGTTCATGATTTTAAATTAAACTAAAAATCTACCACTTAAATGTAAGGAGTGAAAACATCTTAGCCTTTATACATCACAACTGATTGCACTATATTGCCAAACGTTTTGGGACACCCCTCCACATCATTGAGTTCAGGTGTTGTTTTTCAGGGGTTGGGCTCGGCCCCTTAGTTCCAGTGAAAGGAACTCTTAATGCTTCAGCATACCAAGACATTTTGGACAATTTCATACTCTTTGTGGGAACAGTTTGGGGATGACCCCTTCCTGTTCCAACATGACTGCACACAAAGCAAGGTCCATAAAGACATGGATGAGCGAGTTTGGTGTGGAGGAACTTGACTGGCCTGCACAGAGTCCTGACCTCAACCCCATAGAACACCTTTGGGATGAATTAGAGCAGAGACTGCGAGCCAGACCTTCCAGTGCCTGACCTCACAAATACGCTTCTAGAGGAATGGTCTAGAAGAAGAGTTGAAGTTGTTATAGCTGCAAAGGGCGGGACAACTCCATATTACATTCATGTGCTTGTAAAGGCAGATGTCCCAAAACCTTTGGCAA
Source organism: Hemibagrus guttatus (assembly GCA_033459395.1). Taxonomy (NCBI): domain Eukaryota; kingdom Metazoa; phylum Chordata; class Actinopteri; order Siluriformes; family Bagridae; genus Hemibagrus; species Hemibagrus guttatus. The sequence goes on along the minus strand of JAUCMX010000030.1, from coordinate 406,881 downwards.
TATAGCGTATTTAAAAGTTTGATAAATCAGACACAGATTCATTTTGTCTGTCATTCTTTGATGAATAAGGGCCATTATTTGTCTGAAGTGGTAGAGTTGAATTAATTTATATTTCCTTATTTTATTTATGGAAAACTGTAATCTCATAACAATCATGATATTTGATATTTGTTAATGATTGTGTTCAGTTTCAAAGAACTTATTAACCTATTTAATTCTTTCTAACACAAACTTCCTTCTTCTATCCACAATAGCTACCTGGAATACATAATTTGTAACTTGACTGCAGTTCATGGCCAACACCACAGAAGATCAGTGGACGCAGTTACAGTCCCAGCTGTCATGGATGCTATAGAGACAAAGGACATGAGTGACCTTCTACGTAGGAACACCTATGACCATCATGACTTCCTAAGTAGTTTACACTATCATGACTTTCTCGGTGGGCATGCTGACCATGATTTGGGCTTTGGGGACACACTGAAGAATCCTCAGGCAGCCACCAGCCAGGACTTTGACAGTCATTATGACTATATTATATGTGAGGATGGAGAAGCTGTGACATGCTCACCAGCTCCTGATGACTTCAACCCCTGTGAGGACATCATGGGTTTCAGCTTCCTGAGAGTGTCTGTCTGGTTTGTCAGTTTGTTGGCTGTACTTGGAAATTTGGTGGTGCTCTTTGTGCTGCTCACCAGTCATTATAAACTGTCTGTCTCCCGGTTCCTTATGTGCCACCTGGCGTTTGCTGATTTCTGCATGGGCATCTATCTGCTTCTCATTGCCTCAGTGGACCTTTACACGCAGTCAGAATATTACAATCATGCCATAGACTGGCAGACAGGATCATGGTGCACCTTTGCTGGATTTATCTCCATCTTTGCAAGTGAGTTGTCAGTTTACACACTGACCACAATCACTCTGGAGCGCTGGCACGCAATCAATTTTGCAATGCATTTAGATCGTAAGCTGCGTTTGTCTCATGCCTCTGCTGTCATGCTTGGTGGTTGGCTCTTATGCCTCTTGCTTGCCCTTATGCCAGTATTGGGTGTGAGCACTTACCAAAAGGTTAGCATATGCTTGCCCATGAGCACTCAGAACCTTTGGGACCAAGTTTACATTCTATTTATGTTAGTTCTCAACATTGTGGCCTTTGTGGTCATCTGTGCCTGCTACTTTATGATCTACTGTGCAGTGCGCAACCCCGCTTACACCTCATCCAGCAAAGATAGCAGTATTGCTAAGCGCATGGCTGTGCTAATTTTCACTGACTTCCTCTGCATTGCACCAATCTCCTTCTATGCCGTATCGGCTGCGCTGGATCATCCTCTAATAACCGTTTCAAACTCCAAGATCCTGCTTGTGCTCTTCTACCCTCTGAACTCCTGTGCTAATCCTTTTCTCTATGCTATATTTACCAAGGCCTTTCAGGGAGATGTGTTTATCTTGCTCAGCAAGATTGGCCTGTGTGAGCAACAGGCTCAACTGTTTCGAGGCCAGACCGTCTCCACAAAAGCAAGTAGCGGAGACACAAACAGACGTGGAATAAAAACAAAAATGCTAATCCGTTGGAATGTTCTGGCCACTGCTACCTGTCACCAACATGGACACCAACACATCAGGAGGCAGGAAGTGTGAACCTACTGCCAATCAATCCAAGCACATTCATGGGATGAACTCAACTGGGATGTTTTCTTAAACCAGTTGTTTACTTATATAAATCTGGTAAGAAGGCTTTTTAGGCAGATAGTATGATTAAAATGTTCACACATGCTGTGACTGTTGCATGAAGGTCCACTGCATTCGATTTTTTTCATTTGTAAAGAGCAAAAAGGGCTCGAATATGGATAATGGCAGTTAATGGATATGATTCCAAACAGCTAAATAACAGGCATTCAATTTGACATAGCTCAGAAACCTATATAATTATAAGCCATTGCACGTACTTGTATGATAACATTTGCAGAACTACATATGAAGCATAAGACAGAGAGATTTTATTTTGTTTAATTTTATGAGGCTCCATTATGGAGCCTGAGAGAAGGATGTTAAACTGATTTCCTGGGAAAACACTGCATTCTACAGTTTCTCTTCCATGATGCAGCTGTATCTACATGAACAAAACATTAATGTTAGTTCTTGTGTGTTCTGAACAGATTGATGAACAGTCATTTTTTTTCAAGAGACAATTTCTTGGCAATACCTATAAACATTTTATAACATTTTGTCTGATTAATTTACGTGTTCTTATAATTTGGTTGTGCCCCAGACAAATTCTCTCTCATAATTATGAAATACTCTGATAATTCCATGATTATGAATTAAAATGTGCATAGATTTTGGGTCTAATTATAATGATGTAGGTCTAATTACATGTGTGTTTCCATCTGAAACCCAAGTTTAGCACAGACACAAAGATACAATGGAATTTTTTGAGTGGTTATGTTCTCTCACATTTTATATGTTTATAACAACCGTATACAAAGCCTGTAGCAAATGTTTCATGGATGTTTAATATTTTTCATTCCAACTGAAGATAAATAGCTGACTTCATGCTAAATGCTAAGTAAATACACCTGACTTACTTATTTTACATGGAGCAAATAAAAGAAATCCTCCCAGTCATGGCTGCTTAAGGGACAGTTCACGCCTTTGGATGCTTCAAAGATGCTTAAATTCACACCAGTCAGCGGCACCATGAATTTTATACTTTATAGTATTCTTGATAGCTTGAAATCCTGCAGAGTGAAAGAATACACTCGGGCCATGTGGGACAGCAGTGTGAAGCTGATGAACCCGAGTACTGAAACACTTCCGGGTCAAGGTCACTTCTCGGGTTACACGGACATGTAAGCGGTCTAATCTCATTTGAATTAAAGAGGGAGACTAGTGGAGAACCACCTTCCACACCACCAGAGGGCACTACGAATACTTGGTAATGCCATATGGGCTAACCAACGTGCCAGATGTATTCAAAGCCTTTGTAAACAAAACCGCTATGTAATAGTATACATCGACGATATTCTCATTTACTCAGCCACCCTGGATGATGTCCACCATGTGTGCAATGACTTCACATGCTTACTGCAGCACCAACCATTTTTCCGCCTTTACATAGGTAAAGGCGGAAAAATGCGAATTTCACAAATCATGTTCCTGGAATATCATATGAGTAGGTAATTCATTTCAATTAAATTTTATTTGAATAGCGCTTTTAACAAAGAGCATTGTCTCAAAGCAGCTTTACAGAACATAAGAAACAATAAACATACAAACAAACAGTCCTAGATGTTAGACAGAATTTTCCCTAGTGAGCGAGCCTGAGGTAACTCAGGCGACTGTGGCAAGGAAACACTCCCTTTTTTCAACATTAGACAGCAACTTGTCCTTTGAAAATCATATTTCTGATATTCCAAAAACAGCTTTCTTCCACCTCAGAAATATCGCCAAGCTTAGGAACATTTTATCTGTATCTGATGCAGAAAAGCTAGTTCACGCGTTCATGACCTCCAGACTGGACTATTGTAATGCATTACTAGGTGTTTGTCCTGCATCTTCAATAAACAAGCTACAGTTAGTCCAGAATGCAGTCAGAGTCCTTACCAGGTCAAGAAAGTATGATCATATAACCCCAATATTATCATCCCTGCACTGGCTACCTGTTAAGTTTAGAATTGATTATAAACTAGCTCTACTTACATACAAGACTCTAAATGGTTCAGCTCCCACGTATCTATCCAGTCTTCTAACACGTTACAATCCATCACGCTCCTTAAGATCTCGAAACTCCGGACTTCTGGTAGTTCCCAGAATATCAAAGTCTACAAAAGGGGGTAGTGTTACGGCCGGCGGTGTCCGGCTGGATGGAACAGACCCAACGCGAAGCTTTCGTGAAACAAACGGGGTTTATTAAACATAGAACACGTGAGACAAAACATGAAACAGAAAACAGAAACCGCGACACCACATCGGCCTATCTACACACGAGGACTAGCAACCTAAGAAGACAAAGACAGGACTATATATAGGAAACATAATCAGGAAAACATTGGGAACAGGTGATCAGGGGCAGGAACACACATTAGGCTAGGGCGGGGCTTAAACACACACATGGCCGAGGTAAACAAAAACAGACACCACATGACAACCCCTACTGAGAGCCCCCTAGTGGTTCACCCTCAGCCCTGCTACCCGTAACATCTCCCCCCTCTCAAAGGCGTGGCTCCCGACGCGCCAAACCCTAGCCCCTCCCAAAAAGTCCGGTCCAGCGATGGGTCCTGGGGAGGAGCTAGGAACGTAGAGAGGCCGGTGGGGGGAGCGAGAAGCAGGGCGAGGCACTAGGGGGGGGAGCGAGAAGCAAAAGCAAGGCGAGTGGGGGGAAGCGAGGACCAAGGCGAGGCAAGTGGGGGGAACGAGGATCAAGGGGAGGCAAGTGGGGGGAACGAGGATCAAGGCGAGGCAAGTGGGGGGAGTGAGAAGCAGGAGCGAGACAAGTGGGGGGAGCAAAGGACCCGACGGCAAGGCCAAAGGGTCCGACGCGACGTCCACAGCCGAGCGGAGGCGCCGAACGAGGTCCACAGCCGAGCCGCAGAGCCGAATGACGTCCACAGCCGAGCCGCAGGACCAAGCGACGTCCACCGCCGAGCAGCAGCTTCGAGCGACGTCCACCGCCGAGCACTCGCACCGAGCGATGTCCACCGACGAACGACGGCTCCGGGGCGACAATGTCTGTCTCGCTGGAAACTGGAACTCCCCGAGGGGCGGGAGGGCGGGAGCAGGGTGCTGCCAGACTCTCCTCCACTGACGACGGGTGAGGCAGCGCCCCCCACGGAAGCTACATTGTGGGGCGACGCCCCCCACAGAAACATGGGCGGAGCGAGAGTCTGAGCAAACCAAAACAAAAAAAAAAAATTCTCGGGTCCGGGGCCCTGGCCGGAACTCTCCTCCGCCGGCGAGAATTGGGGCAACGCCCCCCACGGAAGCTACATTGTGGGGCGACGTCCCCCACCGGAACCTAGGCGGAGCGAGAGCCGGTAACAAAAACTTGAAACTCCGGCCCTTGGCCGGAACTCCTCCGCGGGATAAAAATGGGGGCACGCCCCTCACGGAAGCTACATCGTGAGGCGACGCCCCCCACGGAAACAGGAACGGAGCGAGCGAAATCAAAATTCCTCCAAAAACTAATTTTTCTGCCGTAACCCTCCTTTCCCTAACCACGGGCGGAGAGAGGGGCGGAATCAACGAAAAACCCCCCCCGAAAAACACCACTCCGACCCGGAGCGCAAAACGAAAAACCAAGCAAAAAATTAAAACCCCGGAAACAAAAAAAACTAACCTTCTCGCTGAAGCTTCGCGCTGGATCTGTTCGGTTGGGGCTAGTCCTTCTGTTACGGCCGGCGGTGTCCGGCTGGATGGAACAGACCCAACGCGAAGCTTTCGTGAAACAAACGGGGTTTATTAAACATAGAACACGTGAGACAAAACATGAAACAGAAAACAGAAACCGCGACACCACATCGGCCTATCTACACACGAGGACTAGCAACCTAAGAAGACAAAGACAGGACTATATATAGGAAACATAATCAGGAAAACATTGGGAACAGGTGATCAGGGGCAGGAACACACATTAGGCTAGGGCGGGGCTTAAACACACACATGGCCGAGGTAAACAAAAACAGACACCACATGACAACCCCTACTGAGAGCCCCCTAGTGGTTCACCCTCAGCCCTGCTACCCGTAACAGGTAGAGCTTTTTGGTATTTAGCTCCTAAACTTTGGAACAGTTTTCCTGACAGTGTTCGGGGCTCAGACACAGTCTCCCAGTTCAAACGTAGACTAAAGCCAGGCATACATCTAATACATCCCATAACCTTTTGTATTGTGACTGTAGAAAGAACATTGTTCATAATCACACTATCCTGTGTTTATAATAATTTACAAACACACTTTCCAATGTTTATAATAATTCATAACATTAATCTCGGACTTTTGTACTTTGTTTCTTATGTGCTATAAAGCTGCTTTGAGACAATGTCCATTGTAAAAATCACTATACAAATAAAATCGAATTGAATTGAATATCGCTTCTGGGAGTTTTTCCTCACCGCTGTCACCACTGTCTTGCTTATCATGGATGAATTTAACATTCATATTCTATTGTATATTTATATAAAACTGCTTTGTGAAAAATTTATGTTAAAAGCAATATACAAATAAAATTTTACTAAATTAAATTAAATTGTATCCTAGGATGCCCTGAAAAAATAAGATATGTTTCTTATGAATTCTGGTAGTAATGTTAGAAGCTGTGTAATAAATATAGAAGAAAATATTTCTAAAGGGTTCAAGAATGAGTCAACAGTGTACAAACCCTGTTAAACTTCATTTATTACAGAAATACACAGGCTGAGACTGTCTGCATTTTTCTGTCACTGATGTCAGTCCTGAAGTCCTCTTTAAACAGACAGAGCACTGGATATACATCATACACACAAATTAGCTTTAACCAAAGAAGTTCAGAGAAGACTTGTGAATTTTAAAAGACTTGGTAGATTACACACATGTAGAGGGCATGGAGAAAATATTGGAAACCCATAATAATGTATTATTATTAACAAGGGACTAATAAATAGCTGAAGCACCCTTTTTCAGGAGAACTTTAAACCTTCTGGGAAAGCTGTCCTATGAGTCCTGAATATGTTTGTGTTGGGATGTTGGTCCATTCTTCAAGAAGTTGTTTGAGGGATGAAAGAGATGTAGCTCTACTTCAGAACTTCTCCTAAAGTTTCAATCATGTTTATTCTACTAATTTAAAGCCATGGAAGGTGCTCTATCTCATCCTGGTGTTCATCAACCCACCCTTGAATAATTCTAACAGTATAAAGAAGGGAATTATAACTTAATATAACCCAATACAACTCACCTGTGCTCATTAAGCTAAAAAAATATAATGTCATTATGTCATGCAGAAAAAAACTATTCATCCATTTTTTTTTAACATTTAGACTGGATTTCTGCTAGCTGGAAGGTCCAGTAGGTGATTAAACAAAATGCAGTTAGTCAAGAATACAGCACTGGGTCTTTACTAGAGCCAAAAAGTTTCATTACATCCCCATTATAAAGTACTGACTGCACTATTATTATCAATCCTTAAAAATACTGATTTGTCATGTATAAGTGAGAATTGTTGCATTTACTAGAAACACAGCAGATTTAAAAAATTGTATGCAATGTAAGCACTGTGATAGACTATGTGTCTGTAAATGGCCTCCTCACGATGGACAAACCCTGTTCCAGTTCATTTATTAAGAAAATTTACAAAGAGAGACTCAGGTCACCATCTGCATGTTCTTTAAACATTCACTGAGTACTAGACAAACATTGTATATGAAAATAAGCTTTAACCAAAGAAGCACAGAGAAAAATTCTGAATTTTTAATAACCTGGTGAACCTAGTACACACTCATAAATCTGTTACTTGTGAGGCAGTAAAGCACTGACCATTGTTGTTATTGTAACTGTAATATTTCACTTAAATATTAATAATACCCTAAAGTGACATGTTTAAGGATAAATCATGTCAGAAATTATAATTCATATGTTTAAACTGTGTTTAGTTCTGGGTGCAGCACCTCCTCTGGCTCTTCTCTTGCACCAGATCTAGTTTCACACCAATAAGGGCAAATACTTATGCATTCAGTTCAATTCAATTTATTTGTATAGCGCCTTTTACAATGATCATTGTCTCAAAGCAGCTTTACAAAAATAGAGAAACAGAAAGGAAAAAAGAATCATTAAATTATTAAACTATTTATCCCTATTGAGAAGCCTGCGGCGACGGTGGCAAGGAAAAACTCCCTGTGATGATATGAGGAAGAAACCTTGAGAGGAACCAGACTCAGAAGGGAACCCATCCTCATTTGGGTGACACTGGACAGTAAATAATGTAAATGTAAATAGTGTCCTTTCTACAACAGCAACCAAAGGTCCATGAGGAACTATTAGGTCAGTGTAGTTACTGAGGTCATTATAGACACTAATTCCTTGCTGTCAAAGCTGACAGATGTAACAGCAGATCTGTGACGGTGTTATAGTCCCCAAGTGGCTCTGTCCAAGGCTGTCTCCTGGACACAGGCTGTCCACAAAGATCCATCCACAGCATCAGTGAGCACCACCAAGTGACAAGACTCCGACCAGGGGTAAAGCCAGTGGTCACACTGGGAACTCAGAACACTGGGAGCTCGGGAGTGGGACGTATAGCTCGACACCCACCTGGTTTACCGAAAGGAAGCACTTGGTAGCTTTCAGTAATCTTCACCAACAGGAATTATATAAGTAAATGTACACAGATATTACAGCGTATCAGTGTGATCAGATGTTCAGTAAGGAAACAGCCACAGGGAAGAAGCTATTTCTCAGTCTGTTTGTGCGGGCAAAAGACACCAGAAGTGCCTATTAGATGGGAGGAGGGTAAATATTCCATGATTCGGGTGAGAGGCATCTTTGATAATGACTCTCGCCCTCTGCACGCAGCGTTTATTGTAAGTGCGCTTGATGGTGGGTTGCTGAGTGCCAGTGATACGCTGGGCGGTTCTCACCACCCGCTGAAGGGCTTTACACTCTGTAGCTGTGCAGTTGCCGTACCAGACTGAGATGTGGTTGGTGATGATGTTATCAATGGTATAGCGGTAAAAGTTCACAAGAATCTTGGAGCAGAGTTGGGCCTTGGGTATCAGGGTGTGTTATAGTTTCCCAGCCAAATCCATCAAAACATATAAACCAGGATTTTAACTAGATTCAGCTCTCTCTCTCTGTCTCTCTGTCTCTCTCTCTCTCTCACACACACACACACACACACACACACACACACACACTGTTTTATTTATTTTTATTTATTTCAACCCACATCTCCTTTACTGTCATATCTCATCACTCTCTCTCTCTGTAGTTCTTCCTCGCCACGCCTCATCTGCGCTCGCTCTTTCATTCTCATTTGAGTTTTCTCATTCTCAATCTCATTCGATCTTACTGAGTCGAAAGACGTGTAAATCTCATAAATCTGTGTTTTATCCCCTGATAGGGTTTTCTTCTTAACCATTATAACTGTATTGTATTAGTTCAACTTTTTTATTTGTTAACTACATAAATAAATCAATATACTCTAGGTAAACAATTTACACACATATTGTATATTGTTATTATTATTATTATTATTATTATTGTTTTGTTGTTGTTGTTGTTATTATTATTATTATTATTATTATTATTATTATTGTTGTTTTGTTGTTGTTATTATTATTATTATTATTATTATTATTATTATTATTGTTGTTGTTTTGTTGTTGTTGTTGTTCTTGTTATTATTATTATTATTATTATTATTATTATTGTTTTGTTGTTGTTGTTTTGTTGTGTTGTTGTTGTTGTTGTTATTATTATTATTATTATTATTATTATTATTATTATTATTACGAACATGTGTTCTAAGCTTTTATTTACACTTACATTTAGGGAACATTATATGATACTGTTAATCTGAACTGTTTCTGTTAGTAAAATATGTTCTTAGTGTAATATATTTATTGTAACAGTAATATAAAGTGGATTCCATATTCATAAATAAATTCATTTAATATTGATGTAGTGGATTTTTTTAGGATTAATAAATATATGAGGAGAAGTGCTATAATCTAGCTCTGAGAGCTTTATATGATATAATGAAGTCTTATTCGTGTGTTAGTGTAGTTATATTAAAAGCAATTGTCAGATTAGAGACACAAGGAAATGAGAATAATTCCAAACAATACTGCAGTCTGACATTGAAATTCCTAGATTGACCGCTGCCACTGTGACGTCACAGAAGACGCCGCTGTAATAAGGTGATGACAGAAAGAAGGAGATTCAGTGTATACTTCAACGTTCTTACGGACAGACTGATTTAACCGAGTTTACCGAGTTTACCGAGCTACGATGCTACATTTAATGAGTTTATGTCGCTTTCGGGTGGCAGATCTTCCTCTGCGCCCCCTGCTGTATGCGGCTGGATCTGCAGCCACGGCCGCGGCCGCAGGAGTTTGTTATTTTATAAAAAGAGACGGAGAGGAAACGGCGGAGCCCGCGGACACACCGCTCACCGAGGGTACAGCTTTCTTTCTGTCTTTATTTCTTTCTCACTATTCACAGTTTAGTCCTGTCCGTTTTTAACAAACCGAAATCCACGTTATTAAAAGTTTTTCAGTTTTTCATGAGCCGAGTGCATGTGAGTCTGTAAGCAGTAATGAGTGTGTATGATGGAGACCGTGATGTTTTGGTTGTTTGTATTTAGACCCAGTACAGACGGTCTCTTCGCTGGATCCAGGTTTGATGTGTGATGATGCCACACAGACTGACAGCGCTGTTCCTGAGGTACTGACCAAACCACCATCACATCATCTCCACTTCTACACCTCAGGACTCGGAGTAAAACAGCCCGTTATGGTCACTTCGGTCACTTTAGCAGGCGTTAGCTATTAGCTGGGTAGCTAAATTAGCTTAGCTGTTAGCCTGGGTTAGGGTTTATGTGCAGTTTGTATGAGACTCACTGTCACCAAGAACATCCAGTTTTTAATAACATGATGGTTATAATTCATATTCAAAATAACACTTAACTAGTTACTGCCAGATATATAAACTTGTAGGCTGTTAAGTTACTAACTCTGCTAACAGCTCTCCTCTTTTCCCCTGGTTAAAGTTGTTCGAATATTTTTTTGACAGACAGACAAAAAATAGATAGATAGATAGATAGATAGATAGATAGATAGATACATGTGCATTAGTCTCCCAACACAGTCCTGTAATTCTGTTTAATAAAACATCTCAGTTATCCAAATAACTAGTTTAGATTAGTTAGCATTGTGTGTCCTGTTTTAAAAATATTTATAAATCTTCTGACAATAATGTAAAAAGAAATGTTTCTTTTTAAATATTTAGGATTTGTCATTACATCATTCATGGCAGAAAACCTGATTTTGTACCATTATAGACTCTTTACTGAAAAGGAAATGAAGTTTATTTTTGCAGGACTAGGCTAGACTAAACTAAATACTAAAATCATGTCAGAACATTTAGCTCCAGTCCCATGCTGCAGTCCAGCAGGTGTCTGATGCTGAAACTCAGATTTTATGTCACTTCATCTTTAAACATTAGACTTTGGGCTGATTAACCCACAGCGGTGTTTTTATAACACTCTATGTGTTTAACACATTAAGACATTTGTTAACTGCAGTTCTTTAAATCTTTGAAATTCCTGCTAGCTCATTGATACCAGCCTCTCCAGGGGGTGAGTGACATTTAAAACACTTTATAATACAGACATAAACAAACTTTGAACAGTTATTTATTTATCTTGCAGAACATTTACATTTGTTTGGGTAATTGAGCTCATTTAGCTTCTGGATCTCATTAGAGCTTTTCACACTTGAATGGTTAACCCTGGGTCATCCTAAACCCTGGATAAACAGAATCCTGGGTTATCTGTAATGACGTTTCACACTGCTCATACGATACCTGGGGTTAACTGTTAATCCTGGGTCTTCATTAACAGACGTTTCACACTGTACATTCCTAATCCCCGGGTTAACTGATTTGCGTATTTGCGGTGTCACTGTCACTGATTGGACAAACAGCAGCAAGCTGTTTAAATGGCTTTTCCCGTGTCTTGGAATTTATTTATTTTTTTAAAAATTACATGATGAGCGTTTCCTGTTACTCACGTGACATGAGCCTCGCTGCTCAATTTCTGATTGGCTGTCTGTTGCCAAGCATCCAGCAGCAACAAGCAAACACCACTCCATTTCACACTGAACAAACTTTCCATCATGGATATTTAGAAGATCGATTTAATGCTGCGTATGACGTGAGGTCGCAACTTCCAAATTCCCAACTGGTCAGCTCGCGGTCATCTTCCAAACTGATTTTTTTGGTCTGGTCTGATTTCGGTTTCAGTAGATCAAACAGACCCATGTTCTCTGCTGTCTCCAATATTACTGTAGCACAGGCTAAAATCATGATATAAAACTAATCCGTTTTATCGGCACTTTTGGCTAAAGTGTAAATTTGGAAATGAATGAAAAACATCATACCATGTTTAATTACAACATAGCAACATATAACCACTACTGCTATTGTGAACTGTGTTTGTGTGTGTGTGTGTGTGTGTGTGTGTGTGTGTGTGTTCATTACTGTTTAGATCCATTGTGGTGACATTTTGTCCTTTGTCCCCGACATTTCAGTCGATTCTGGGGAATGACGAGTTTAGTCCTTGGAAATGTCTAGGAGTAAATGAAGCCAACAATCTTTTTGTTGTTGTTGTAGAACTTCCAGGTCACTCTGGCTGAATCTGAGGAGAAATACGAGCAGGCGATGAAGTCCAATGTTCATCTGAACAATGAAAAGTCAGAGTTGATGTCGCAGGTGAACACACTGACAAACAGAGTAGAGCAGTTGGAGAAAGCGCTCTCTTGGGTGCGCCAGAGTTGTAATCGTGCATTGAGGGTAAGAGAAAAGTCTTACATCAACCAGTTCCTTAATGTGATGACTCATGATGTTTATGCTGCACTTACACAGCAATGCACTTGAACAAAATAAAAATTGTATTGTATTATTGTATATTTTTATTGAATGGAAGTGGTGGATTGTAGATGAGAAAATTAATCACTCGTGATTGAACCATTTTTGCTGCATGGTTGTGTTTTAGGATTCTGCTTCAGGGCAGAGACTTCTCACAGCTCTGAAGGCAAAGACTGAATTACAAAAGAAAGTTTTGAAGCGGAGAGCAGAAAGACTGGTGGTAAGCTTTTCTTCTTGTTAAATTATGACTAATAGTGTGATTTTACACAAAGACAAGTCCTCAAAATTGTCTGAATGTGTGTGTAGAAGTAAATAAATCCAACAAGCTTTGATTGTTGAACACTTTAGGTCTCTGTGATTGAAGCTGACGCTAGATACCAAGATGCACTGGAGAGCATTGGACACCTGGAGCGTCGGGTCAGAAACCAGAGGTTTAATATGACTTTACAGCGTAATGTAGTGCGGAGTTTGAGGGACCAGGTCAAGGTTTCCAATATGAGATATGAAGCAGCAAGGATGGTTAGTAAGAAAATCCATGAATTTGATTTCTTAAATAAAAAGTGAGGTCTTGTGAAGTTTGTGCTTTATGATGAGTTACACAGCATGCTGTATTTACCTGAACAAATTTCAAGTGTATTTCTAGTTTAGGATGATTTTTCTGGAATAGAAGTGGTGCATTTCAGGTGTGTAATTAAGTACACAATCTGAACCTCTTCTGCTCCATGGCTGTGTTTTAGGAATTGCAGGGAAAAACGCGGGAGTTTGAGGGGCTGGATTTCAAGTGGCGTTTGTTGAATGATACTGTGTTAAAGGTAAGCTTTTTTTTTAAACCAATAAGCCAATGTCCAGTCTCAGTGTTACTTAATAATGAGCAATCATCATGCACCTCTTCTAATGATCTGACAATGTCCAGGCCAATTCCTCAATTAATGGGAGGGGGCACAATGGTGTGGTGATAACTGACTCACTGTCAGGAACAGCTGGACAGTTCCCTGCCAGGCCTGGAGAGGGCGCTGGCAGGTGAATCTCAGAAGCCTGCTTCTTTGTGTGTATTTTGTGCTATGCCCATCCCATTGTTCTCCTTCCTGTTGTGTCACCTGTTCCCCATTTACTTTAATGTCTAGCCCTATAAATAACCTTGTGTACCTGTCCTCGTTGGTCATTGTTGATTGTTTTGTGTTTAATGTTCTTTGTTTATGGTTATGTCATGAGAGTGTCAGAGAGGGTGATGAGTCTGAAGTTAGAGATTGAAGGGGTGATGTTGAATGTTGTTAGTGGTTATGCCCCACAGGTAGGTTGTGAGTTAGAGGAGAAAGAGAGATTCTGGAGTGAATTAGATGAGGTGATGGAGAGTATTCCCACGGGTGAGAGAGTGGTGATAGGAGCGGATTTTAATGGACATGTTGGCGAGGGGAACAGAGGTGATGAGGAGGTGATGGGCAAGTTTGGAGTTAAGGAAAGGAACCTAGAAGGACAGATGGTAGTGGACTTTGCTAAGAGGATGGACATGGCTGTGGTTAACACTTATTTTCAGAAGAGGGAGGAGCATAGAGTGACTTACAAGAGTGGAGGTAGGAGCACACAGGTAGACTACATCCTATGTAGAAGAGGCAATCTGAAAGAGATTAGTGACTGTAAAGTGGTAGTGGGAGAGAGTGTAGCCAGACAGCATAGGATGGTGGTGTGTAGGATGACTTTGATGGTCTGTAAGAAGAAGAGGTCAGAGATAGAGAAGAAAACCAAGTGGTGGAAGCTGAAAAAGGAGGAATGTTGTGAGGAATTTAGACAGAAGTTGAGGCAGGCTCTGGGTGGTCAGGTAGTGCTGCCAGATGACTGGGAAACTACAGCAGAAGTGATCAGGGAGACAGGGAGAAAGGTGCTGGGCGTGTCATCTGGAAGGAGGAAAGAAGATAAGGAGACTTGGTGGTGGAATGAGGAAGTTCAGGATAGTATCCAGAGGAAGAGGCTAGCCAAGAAGAAGTGGGACATGGACAGGACTGAAGAGAATAGACAGGAATACAAGGAGTTACAGCGCAGAGTGAAGAGGGAGGTGTCTAAGGCCAAGCAGAAGGCATATGACGAGTTGTACACTAGGTTAGACACTAGAGAAGGAGAGAAGGACTTGTACAGGTTAGCTAGGCAGGGTACATTGAGGAGCTGATGAATGAAGAAAATGAGAGGGAAAAAAGAGTAGAAGGGGTGAACTCTGTGGAACAGAAAGTAGATAAGATTAGAAAGGATGAAGTCAGGAAGGCTTTGAAGAGGATGAAAAGTGGAAAGGCAGTTGGTCCTGACGACATCCCGGTGGATGGTCTGGAAGTGTCTAGGAGAGGCAGCAGTGAAATTTTTAAACTAGTTTTTTTTTAACAGGGTTTTAGAGTGTGATACAACAGGAAGGAGAACAATGGGACGGGCATAGCACAAAATACACACAAGGAAGCAGGCTTCCGAGATTTGCCTGTCAGCGCCCTCTCCAGGCCTGGCAGGGAACTGTCCAGCTGTTCCTGACACTCACCAACTGACATTTGACCTTGCAGCACACCAACTGTGTACATCTTTACAAATATCTGGCCAGCAGAAATGACCAATGGTTTAATGTTCTGTTCTGTTCTAAATGCCCCAACACTGGATTCTATTCAGTTCATTCCATGTTTAGTCCCTTTTAACAACAGATAATCTCACAAATCAGCTTCACAGAACTCTGGCTGTAGATTTAGGTCCACAATGAAGTCAGAGATGTGTAACGAGGGAAAGAAACTCCAAAAAGGGAACCCATCATCTTCTGGTTGATGGGGCTCTTTGGAACATTTGTTGTTTGGAAAATGTTCATGTGATTCCATGTCCTCAGTTTCTGCTTAATGAAAATTCAGAGAATTTTGAAATTGCTAATTTTACATTGAAATTTAGCACTGAAGTATGAACCTCTTATGTTCCATTGCTGTGTTTTAGGATTATTGTGAATTGACAGAATCTCACGCCATGTTGGTTAGACAGTACAACATGCTGAAGGAAGAGCACGACAAGTTGCAACAGGTAAGTTTCCATTTCACTAAGTACTTACTGCTGTAGAACTCTGTGCGTCAGTTGTAAGTCAGAAAAGTAAAAACAACACATCTGGGCATATCAAAGACGATGTTTAAAAGCAAATTTTCTAGCTTCACACTACTGCTATTGTGATGTGTGTGAAGTTCATTTAAGTCCATGCTCATGATTTAGTGAGTACACATAATAAAGCTTGTGCTTTATACAGTCATAAAAAAATTACATACCTGAAGTGTGGAAATGATGCTCCTCAAGCAACATGACTTTTTCACAAGAGGACAACAAATACACCAGGTTACATATGTAACCCTGTTCCCTAAGAAGGAAACAAGACTCTGTTTCATGGCTGACGCTATGGGAACGCTCCTTACGGAAGTCTTAAGCTTTGTGTGAAATTATGGCAATCTGTATCATCACGTGACAAAGTGGAGCGTGCCAGCAAGACCATATAAAGGCATGCTTATTTGGTCAGGTTGGGAGAAATCGCAAAGCACTCCTAGAGCTGAAGTGGAGGCGTTCCATTTCCGCTAACTCAACCTACTCAGTGAATTGCGTGGTACCGTGATTGGTAGCCACCTGTGCAATAAGTCCATTCGTGAGATTTCCTCACCACTAAATATTCCATGGTCAACTGTTAGTGGTATTATAACACAGTGGAAGCAATTAAGAACAACAGCAGCTAAAATTGTTTCACGCTTCTCCATCTGGCAATCCGATGGATGAGTCTGGGTTTGGCAGTTGGCAGTATGGTACTTGCCTGACTGCGTTGTGCCAAGTGTAAAGTTTGGTGGAAGGGGGATTATGGTGTGGGGTTGTTTTTCAGGGGTTGGGCTTGGCCCCTTAGTTCCAGTAAAAGGAACTCTTAATGCTTCAGCATACCAAGACATTTTGAACAATTTCATGCTCCCAACTATGTGGGAACAATTTGGGGATGACCCCTTCCTGTTCCAACATGACTGCACACCAGTGCACAAAGCAAGGTCCATAAAGACATGGATGAGCGAGTTTGGTGTGGAGGAACTTGACTGACCTGCAGAGAGTCCTGACCATAGAACATCTTTGGGATGAATTAGAGTGGAGACTGCGAGCCAGGCCTTCTCGTCCAACATCAGTGCCTGACCTCACAAATGTGCTTCTAGAGGAATGTTCAAAAGTTCCCATAAACACAGTCCTAAACCTTGTGGAAAGCCTTCCCAGAAGAGTTGAAGCTGTTAAGATGCAAAGGGCGGGACAACTCCATATTAAACTCTACGGATTAAGAGTGGGATGTCATTAAAGTTCACATGCATGTAAAGACAGATGTCCCAAAACTTTTGGCAATATAGTGTATCTTCTATATACATTATATATTATAGATATATAAAAGTTTTTATATATCTTCTTTTGTCTTAATCTCAGACAGTAAGACAAACAATTGGCACCAACATACCACTTATATGGTATTGCTGTCACGCTCTGCTTCGTCACATAACCTCCTCAGCCAATAGATTGGCGCGATGCTGTATTTTCCGGCCAAGCTTCTGCGCCTCGTGGCATGGGTCCGGCTTAGATTCCTTGGCAGCAGGCTAAGCTGGTGCATCCCTGCACACCATGGCGGTCTTGCAGGCAGTCTTGCAGGCCTACCAGGCTGATCTGCTGAAAGAGCTTGACTGTGGTGAGGGATTTAAACCTAAGACAGTCTCTGAGCTACGCTGAGCTATGACGGCTCTTACCTCCTGCCCCACCGCCTCTGGCATCTCAGGGGTCAGTAGGGTCCACCCTCGCTCCCTTTTCCTGCATGAATCTATCCCCCGGGTCTGCGCCTGCCAGCTCGCTGTTTCAGGGTTCCAGGGAGTTTAGCACAAATTTGACATCTCTTTCAGACAACCTGACAGCATGAAAACTTCTGCCAGGTGTCTCTTAGTGGGTCCTAGATACCGTAGAAAAAGGGTACAGGATCCAGTTCGCCGCCCATTCTCCTCCGTTTCAGGTAGTGTTGCCCACTGTTGTTGGCAAACACCAAACCATGTTGCTCCCAGAAGTCCTAGCCAAAGTGTGCCATGATTGAGTCTACCTTCTTCTAGTGGCTCCTCGCTGGCCCACTCGAGTTTGATTTGTGGACCTTGTCTCCCTCCTAGACAGCACTCTTTGGGAGATTCCTGTCAGGAAAGATCTCCTCTCTGACACGCAGGGAGCAATCTTACAACCCCGCCCTGAGATGTGGAAGCTCTGGGTCTGGCCCTTGAGGGGAACCAGTTCCTAGAGGCAGGCCTCTCATCGGAGGTAGAGGAGACTCTGTTGATTGATAGGGCTCCCTCCACTAGAAAGCTGTATGCTCTGAAGTGGAGGCTTTTTCGCCTCTGGTGAAGTCAGTGTGGTCAGGACCCAGTTCACTGACCAGTCGGTACAGTGCTGGAGTTCTTGCAGTCTCGCCTTTTTCGGGGTCTGTCCCCCTCTACCTTAAATGTGTACATGGCCGCCATTGCTGTGAACCACAAACGGTTGGGGCCTCCTTGGGTAGGCGCCCTCTGGTCTCTTGTTTTCTGCACAGACCTTGCCTAGACTTATTGGCGCATATTCCCTTCGTCACGTGTCCTATCTGAGCCTTTAAATTGCCGTGTGTGCACACAGAGCTTCAGGCACAACTTCCTCAGTGAAGCGTTCCCATAGCGTCAATCATGATGCAGCATCTTGTTCCCTTCTCAGGGAACCGGGTTACATACATAACCTGTTGTAGTTTTCAGAGGTGAAAAATTTGGAACTGACTGAAAAATCATAGCATAATAATAATAATAATAATAATAATAATAATAATATTAATAATATATCTTTATGTCATTCAAATGAGTCCTCAAATATGCTTGAATGTGTATGTAAATTAAAGGTCAGCAAGCTATGGTTGTTTCAGGTTGTTTCACTTTGGTTCAGGTCACTCTGGCTGATGCTGCAGCAGCATATGAGCAGGCGAATTCCAGAGCTGAGCTGGAGAAAGAGAAACAGCAGCTGGAGGAAATGCTCTTTGAGACAGACACAAGGTGTGGTGTTCTAAAGCAGGTAAGTGAGAAAATATGAGCATTTAGCAGTTTCTTAAAAATTATGTGAGAATAATGATGTCCATATGCATGATGAATTACTGATGAGTTATTATTAATGCTCAGTGCTGTTATCAATGTCATATGAGAAACTAAAATACTTTATAAATGTTGTAGTGATAGACTAGTTTAAATAATACTACAAATTTCTTATTGTCTAATAGCAAGGAACATGCTAGTTAACGAAGCTAAGATAGAAGGTCAATCATGAGGAGTTTGCTTTAGATGGCTTTATGCTATTATTATGCAATGCTTTAGATTTCTTTTTTATTGGGTTTCTGTGGTTTACATCATATACACATACCTGTCAACCATGCTGCATACTCTTGGAGTGTGCTGGAGTTATCTTTCAAAAATACTTAGTTTTTTCTCTAATGAATGGCAGTTAAGGCATTTGAGACATGAAATCATCTGAAATCACTGACAATTGCTTAGTAGTTTTGAACTCATCAGTCTGATCTGACACTCACTGAACGCCCTCACAAATCTTGGTGTTTAAATCAGGGTCATTATGTTCATATCATTTTGTTTTGGATATTCAGTACTGGAATACTTCTTATTCTTATTTTGTATTTTATTGTTTTTGGTAGTGCATGAGTTATTAAAATCTCGGTATTGAAGTGGTTGAAAGTGTATGAACACTAGTGTAATGTTGTGTTGTTCAGCACAAGACTCAATTCAACTCATCCATGTATTAAACAATACATATAACAGATTGAATAATAAGGTTACGGGGTCACGGTGGTTTGGTGGTTAGCATGTTTGCCTCACGCCAGGGTTCGATTCCTGCCTCCGCCATGTGTGTGTGGAGTTTGCATGTTCTCCCCATGCCTCGGGGGTTTCCTCCGGGTACTCCGGTTTCCTCCCCCGGTCCAAAGACATGCATTGTAGGTTGATTGGCATCTCTAAATTGTCCGTAGTGTGTGATTGTGTGAGTGGATGAGAGAGTGTGTGTGCCCTGTGATGGGTTGGCACTCCGTCCAGGGTGTATCCTGCCTTGATGCCCAATGACGCCTGAGATAGGCACAGGCTCCCCGTGACCCGAGAATAGATCGGATAAGCGGTAGACAATGACTGAATGAATAATACGGTATATTTATCATACAACAATACATATTTGTTCTGAAATAATGTGTCTCAGTTTTGAGGATTGTTACACAGCAGTTGTTTAATACACATTTTCAAAAAGTAAATAAATGTTTTGTAAAGATGATTTTATCTATGACTCTGTGTTTTAGAGTTGTGACCAAACAAGCGAGGCTTACAGGGTCCTGATGTCCCAGTACAAAGAGAGGGTAAAACAGCATGATGAATTACTGAAGGTAAGCTTCTCCTTTAATTATGCTATGAATTTGATTGTACTGCTGTTTAAAGTTTGCTCTGTGGCTGTGTTTTAGAATTGTGAGTGAGAATGGGAAGACTCAGTAATGTAATCATGACTGCTGTTGTGACTTTCTAGGCATATCTAGCTGAAACTACGGAGAAATACGGGCCAGCGATGGAGTCCAACGCTCAGCTGTCCCACGTGAACATACTGCAAAGCTCAGTACAGCGGTTGGAGAAGGAGCTCTCTGAGGCTCGTAAGAAGTGTGAAGAGATAACGATGGTGAGTGTAAAAATTCTTACTTTAGAAATATAGAAATGAGAGGATGTTGCATGATGTGTTATATACCAGGATATATAATCTTTTAGTTGTAGTGCTCCGATTCCTTTATATTGAATGAAAAGTGGCTGATGTTTAAACGGCTTTTGTTTCATGACTGTGTTTTAGGAGCTGGAGAGAGAGCGTGAAGATAACAGCAACCTGAAGGCGCAGTACGATGATATTACGGAAACTCTAAAACAGTGCGATGAGTTATTAAATGTAAGTTTTTTATTTCACTTTTTTATCTCATGACTGCTGTAGTACACTGGGTTTGTTCCAGAATATTTTAAAGCTAATATTTAAGCTTCTACATGCCCATCTTAAACCTGTATTTTATTTTCACAGACTCATCACACTGATTTTATGTTTGTGGAGCCTGTGGATTTGTGAACCCCAGATAACTGCCGGGGTTGGTGTTTAACACCTGGGTAAACAAAGTCAGGGTAAACTAGACGTCGTTGTAGTATTTAATGTAACGTCAGTATTTAATGTGCATTTAATGTAACGTAAATGTCTCTATGGTCTCTGTAACATGGTCAAGTTGGTGTAAGCATTGCCCTGTGCTTTACTGGTGGGCTCAGCGGTTTTCTCAATGCAGTGGGGGGTGGGGGGGTTCGGTGGATGTTGTGGTCCTGGGAGCTCGGCTCTGGGTACCTGTAGCTCCGGGGTGGCAAGTTATGATCATCCTTACCACAGTGAGAGAAAAGAAAAAGAAGAGAAAAATTGGGAGACTTTTACAAATTTGGAGGTCAGAAAACTGTCAAAGTCACAAGCTGCACAGGATAGATACAAGTGCTGTCAGTACATAGAGATGTTTGTTGGGTCGTTACAGTAAGTACTGTGTTATTGATGTCACATGACTGTGTGATGAGGGTTTTAGCATATGCACACAAGAGAATATCCAGGTGTTAATCACTGCCATTGGTGGCTAAGAGGGTGAACAACCGTGAAGAGGGGTGGATGCAGTGAACAAAAAATAAATAAAATCTGTTGAATTGTTTGAAAAGCTTTGAATTTGTCAAATTTATTACATTCATTTTACTCATTTTGATTTTTACTTTTTAAAAAAACATATTGGAAATGAATACTTCACTAATTAGCACAAAAGAAAATTTCTGATAGGAAGTCAAAGAAAAATGACTTTTATAAATCTAAACACATACTAGGACTGGGAAGGTATGACATCACAATAACAGATGACAAACACTTGTTTAAATAATTTCCTGATTGGAAAATCTACAAATCAACATTTTCCTATAAGGTTCACAAGAGTATATATTATATATTAATATTAGGGCTTTAATCAGTCCTGAGAATGAATACCAAGGAGCAGAAATGTAAGAATACTGAGATGAGAAAGAAACCTTGATGGGGAACCAGACTCTGAACCCATCCTCTTCTCAGAAACACTGGATCAATGTACAGCAGGACTAGTATCTGCTCCAGCAGGCTACCGGTGTGCATGTTTCTAAATAAAACTGTCATAAAACTTCCGTCAAACACCGAAATGTCACACTACACCACGCTCTAAATTCACATGTGCAGTAGCGTACTTTGCTAAAGAATGCAGTGAGTTTGTGAACACTTCGTGCAGTGTTTTGATTGGTTTCTGAAAATGAGCGACATACTTAATAATATGATTTTGCATATCTTTAAAACAACAATTCTGATATATATCACACACCTCTAAGCTTCAGTGTAATTTCTGAATTCATTCTAGTTTAACAAAAACTCCTTTCCTTTAGATGATGGTGACCATCTGTTCTTTAGACAGAAACTACACGTAGAATACTAAACCACTGAAACTACACCAGGTTACGTATGTAACCCAGTTCTCTGAGAAGCGTCATGGCTGATGCTATGGGAGCGCTTTTATGTGGAAGTTGCGTCTGAAGCTCTGTGTGAAATCATGCCGAATTTTCAGCTTGGGTAGGTCATGTGACGAAGTGGAGTGCACCAGCAAGACCATAAAAGAGAATCTACGTCACATTACTCCAGCTTCTACTTGTCTGAAGGAAGCACAAATGGACGACCAAGGTGTGGCTAACAATGTAGTGTCTCATTCTCTTTTCAGGGAACTGGGTTAAATACGTAACCTGGTCTTAGGGTTAGGGGTCCCTTTTGCTGCCTCATGGCAATACCAACGCCACCACACACCGGGAGATGTCTGTCCTGGAGGTAGTGAAGGAGCACAAATGAGCCAGGAGCAGAGCATCATTAGCCCTGTAAGACTCAAGAATCATAAACATAAATACTTACATTCTAAATGTTATAAAGTCATACTCAAATTACATTTGACAAAGACTTAACAAAGGCTTTTCTTGCAAGGCTCTGTGATACCGGTTCCCGTTTGAGGGAACACTTCTATGTGGAAGTTGTGTCTGAAGGTCTATGTGAAATCATGGCTTGGGTAGGTCATGTGACGAAGCAGAGTGTGCCAGCAAGACCATAAAAAGGCATCTACGTCACATTACTCCAGCTTCTTTGTCCTCAGGAAGATCTCCATGTATGTTTCAATAATGATGTAATGATTATTATTAAATAAGTAATGTTTGTCAATTGTTTGTCCTGTCTGTCTAGACTAGGGAAAAAGAAATATATATAAAAGATTAGGAAAGATGGCAAGTTTAGTGATGTTGCTGCACCCCTAAGGAAGCTGACACACAAAGAAAGTGCACGGTGCATGGTGCCAGCAGCACCAACATGCTTTTGATACCCTCAAAGCATGTTTGACCACCCCGCCTGTCTTGTCTATGATGTAAAAAAGCCAGTCACATTAACCTGTGATGCCTCATGTTTTGGACTCGGTGCTGAATGTATGCAGGATGGCAGACCGGTTGCGTACGCGATATGCACAGATTGAAAAGGAGCTGCTTGCTGACATATTCGCCTGTACCAAATTCAGGGATTACGTGTACGGGAAAGCTACAATTGTTGAAACAGACCACCAGCCCCTGGTGACCATTCTAAAGAAACCCATTCATACAGCCTCTGCACGATTACAGAGAATGATGCTCAGGCTACAGTGCTATGACACCTCTCTGCTGTACAAGAATGGTAAGCACATGTATCTTGTGGACACCCAATCTCGAGCTCCAAACACAGAAATCCCTCCAGACATTGAAAATGACACATTTGAGGTCATGTCCATTAGTTACATCTCCACTGCTCGACTGGAGGAACTCAGAAAGCAAACAGCAGAGGATGAGGTGCTACAGGCTCTCAGAACTGTTATTCAATGAGGTTGGCCAAGTAAAGAACATAGCTTGTGCCCCGCTGTGCATCCATACTGTCCCTACAGAGATGAACTAGTTGTTGAAGTCAGAATAGTGATGAAAGGCCACAAAACAGTCATTCCTCACTCATTACAGAGAGAATACATCGGTATAGTTCACAGAGGCCACCCTGGATTGGACGCTACCAAGCACAGGGCAAGAGGTATCGTATTACGTACGTGTCCGTGCTAGGCTAAAAACAAGCCCTAGCCGGCCGGCACTCCCCTCCATACTTCTTTCCAATGTCTGCTCCCTGGACATTAAACTGTACTGCATCCGACTCCAGCGAACTACACGGCATGAGTACAGAGACTGCCGTGTTTTAGTTTTTAACGTGTAGACATGGATAAGCGACAGAGTTCCAGATGCCGCCATTCAGCTAGACAAGCTCACCGCATTTCGTGACGACAGAAATGCAGCTCTGTGCGGTAAGACTCGTGGAGGTGGCTTGTGTGTCTACATCAACGTGGAATGGTGCAAGAACTCTGTGCTTGTTTCTAGCTATTGTTCATCGCTAGTGGAGTTTGCGACTGATAGATGCATACCATTTTATTTACCATGGGAATTCACCATATTCATTGTCTGAGTGTACATTCCCCCTAGCACTAATGCTAAGGAGGCTCTGTGTGAGCTATATGGATATGTATATCTCTATGCATAGCTCTATGCAGAGAGCTGCAGAATTCTCACCCCGATGGACTGTTTATTATTGCCGGAGATTTCAACCATGCAAATCTCAAGTCTGTTCTCCCTAAATTCCATCAGTATGTGGACTTTGCAACCAGAGAAGTGAATGCGCTGGATCTTGTTTACACAAACATTCCCGGTGCATATCGTGCGGAGCCCCGCCCCCATCTCTGCTACTCAGACCACATTTCTGTTATGCTAATTCCAGCATACAGACCACTTGTAAGATGCTCTAGACTGGTTCTGAAACTGGTTAAAACCTGGCCAGCAGGAGCCATCTCTGCTCGTCAGGACTGTTTTGAGTGCACTGACTGGGACATGTTCAGGTAGGCTGCAACCAATGGTGAAACAACAGACTTGGAGGAATACACATCATCAGTTACATTGGCAAGTGCATTGATGTTGCATTGAATGAGTGTGTTGAATGGACCGTCTCCAAGTCCATCACCACACGACCACGACCTTTCCCGCAGCAAAGGTGCGTGCACTGCTAAAATCCAGGGACTCTGCCTTCAGAGCTGAAGACAAGGATGCCCTAAGAACAGCACAGGCCAGACTGTCTCAAGCCATCAGGGAGGCAAAGTGTGCACACTTCCAGAGAATCCACGACCACTTCCAGAGCAGGCAAGGCATCTAGTCTATCTTGAGGCATGGAATGACGTAACAAGGAAGACCATCCCTCCTCCAGAGGACCAGGTACTCTGTCTCACCACGGCCGATGTGAGGAAAACTCTACGCAGAGTTAACCCACGGAAAGCTGCTGGACCAGACAACATTCCTGGCAGAGTGCTCAGGGAATGTGCAGAACAGCCAACGGATGTCTTCACTGACATCTTCAACATCTCCCTGAGCAGCGCCGTCGTCCCAACGTGCCTAAAGAATTCTCCAGTGTCCTGTTTCAATGACTATTTTCCCGTTGCACTCACACCCATGATCATGAAGTGCTTCGAGAGGCTCATCATGAGGCATATCAAGCTGCCACCATCACTAGACCCCATGAAGTTTGCGTATCGTCCAAATCGCTCCACAGAAGATGCCATCAGCACAATCCTCCATCTGGCCCTCACACACTTGGACAATAAAGACACTTATGTACGAATGGTGTTCATCAACTTTAGTTCAGCATTCAACACAATCATTCCTTAGCACCTGACCGAGAAGCTGAGTCTGCTGGGCACCAACACCTCCCTCTGCAATTGGATCCTGGATTTCCTGACTGGGAGGCCTCAGTCAGTTTGGATCAGCACCTCCAGCACCACCACACTGAGCACTGGGGCCCCTCAGGGCTGTGTGCTCAGTCCATTGCTGTTCACTCTGCTGACTCACGACTGTGCAGCAATGGAAGGGGATGTAGATCATTGTGATAAATGATCTGTTCAGAAACACAATGTGATTTGTGTATTTTAATGTGATGCACTAAAAATGTGTTGTGCTCTTTAAGAACGTGCTCTCCCTCATTGGGTCTATGTATCAAAAAACACATGAGCACGTGTCGTGTTTGTGACACAAGCCTCTTTTAATAAATATCAGGTTCACATGTGGATGTCATGGTGTTAATTACTGGGATGTATATCACTAGTAATGACAATAAAGTATATGGACTTTATTAACATAATCTAAATAATATTAATTACAAAATTACATAAGATCAGAATATGTGATTTCATGTAAAGAAAAAATAGAAGTACATATTCTTAAAATAATCAAGTAAAAATCCTGGCTAAACATAAGCATACACTCACTGGCCACTTTATTGAGCCTTAACCACTTGACCCACAGCCTCTATCTACTCCAATCCTTTTGTCTTTTGACAAAAAAAATTGTAGCATACACAAAATGGACAAATATAGCCTTATGAACAGCTACAGACATTATTCTTGCCAGTGACAGAATTATTCTTTATGGTATTTGCATTTCCAAAATACATGTTTTATTTAATAAATTATCCAAGCCTCGAAATATTTAAAAAAATGTTTTTAAAAGTCTAATGGTTTGCTGTTATGTGCCCTATTAGGTTTTTATCACAGCTTGTTAGATTCCACCCTGAAGCTCCACTCCAGTCCGGATGGCTTATAGGCTAATAGCTGCTTCTCCAACCTCCAGAAAACACTGAAGAAGAAAATGTTTTCTCTTTGAATATCTCTTTACCTGAAGGAGCTAATCCTCTCCGCATTAAAGTATTCCTAATAGAGTTTACACCTCCAGGAATACTTGATTGAACTGAAATTAAAAGAAAGTTAATGCGAGATTTTCAAACTCCTCTCTTTTTAAACCCTGAGGTACGTTTAACTGAAGCCACATGTGAGTTTCATCCCTAACGTCCTGTTTGAGTGCACTACTGAGGGGAGATTTGTAATTTGATTTTAGCACGATGTTTTAGTGTGTAAAATGGCGGGATGGCATTTTTATTTGTGTGTGTAGTAAGGAATAACATGGACTGGACTGTGGTGTTGACTGTGGTCACACCATGCCCAGAAAACAATATTCAATTCAATTTTATTTGTATAGCGCTTTTAACAAAGAGTATTGTCTCAAAGCAGCTTTACAGAACATAAGAAACAATAAACAGACAAACAGTCCTAGATGTTAGACAAAACTATCCCTAGTGAGCGAGCCTGAGGTGACTCAGGCGACTCTGGCAAGGAAAAACTCCCTTAGATGGTATTAGGAAGAAACCTTGAGAGGAACCAGACTCAAAAGGGAACCCATCCTCATCTGGGTGAAACTGGAGAGTGTGATATGAACAATGTCCTTTCTGCATTAGTTGTGTGATGCAGATACAGCATGTGTAGAATGTTATGTGTAAATTAATTAGGAGGGTGTTGTCGTCCACATAGGGTTGGCAGTGCTGCTTTGAATACTCCAGTCCTCACAAAACAGAATCCGGCTGGAGCTGGTCCATCTCTGGATGCCACTGGAGCTGGCACAATCTCTATATGTGTCGGGATGGGTAGAAGAAGGGAAACAAATGGAAAGTAATTAGCGTAGCTGCTGTTCATAATATTAGCAAGTACTAGATGATAATGTGCATTTAATCAGATGTACTGGAGCACAAGGTTATGCAGCAATGCTAACTTAAAGAAATCCAATCCTGTGCCAGCTGTAGGTGTTAAAAAGCTCTATAGGAATAGAGGCCGCAAGGCATCCTGTAGAAACAAGGGCCATGCTGCAGGAGATAAAAAGGAAAGAGATAAAAGAGATAAAAATTTTCTCTTAAGAGAACAAGCCCAAAAAGAGATAAAAGAGATAAAAATTTTCTCTTAAGAGAACAAGCCCAAAAACGGATTTAAATCAGTTACAGGCCACTGTAAACAGATTGAGTAAGGAGCTCAAGAATCTGTGTAACTGCTCGTCTGCTATTTATCATCAAGCCACTCAGCAAATTTGGCATGGTCAGACAAACAAGATGCCTTTTGTTCAGGAAGGGCATCATGACAAATTTGAAACTAGTGATGAGGTAATGGTAAAGAACTACCAACCTGAGGGCCCATGGTCCGCTAACTGGGTGAGACCATGCAGAGATTTAGTGTACAAGCTCTGCCACAAAACTAAATACCAGCAACCTGTTAAGAGATGGTCCCATAACGATCAATTAAAAACCATAAAAATCTGATGGCAATCATAAAGGGCCATGTAAATAGTCAAATGTATATTATAAGTGTTTGTAATGTTTTCTGTCTTGTGTGTAAAGGGGGGGGGGGCATACATTCATTATGTTTACTAGTGTTTTTCAGATTTCCTAACAAAAAAAGAAATGAAGATGTGGTGATGGACTAGGATGGCAGACCCCACTCCTAACCCTTCTGGCGTAATGACGAGACCATATCCAGGGGAGCTGATCAACAACCTCCAATGGGTCCATGTTCCGGTGCAAGGATCTACTGACAACAACATTCTTGAGATACCATGGAGTCATAGCTACCAGCTCATCCAAAGAGCAGACGCTGGAACGTCTGGACCATCCAGAGGATCGCATAGAGGGTGTCTCTTCTAGGATTCTAGGACTAGTTGCTAGGATTTGTTGGACAACAGGTTCTGCAAACAGATGCCTATCTGCAAGAGGGACTAAGTGAAGAAAAGGAAACAGTCCAGGATGTTCACACCATCGCATCTGCCCTCTCCAATCAATGATACCTCTTGCAAAATCCCAGCGACTGATTGATCTATAGGAAATTATTACTTTCCATATGTGAATGTCACTTTACAGACAATGTCATTGAATCCAGAGGAACAGCTAGGTTTTGTGAAAGACATCCCAGAATTTGATTTTGAATTACCAAAACTGGACACTATGTTAATATCATTAATGCAGAGGAAAGATTGTCAAGGCGCAACAAGGTCTTGTGGAAAAAGACAAAATTTTGACTAAAAAATGCATAATGGTGACGTAGTTATTGCTTACTCTGATTTGAGTTGGGATGTAACTTTCAAAACTGCCGTTTGTCTATGCATTTTTCTCATCATTTGCCAATGCGTGATGTTATGTTGTATGTGTTCTATATTGAGATGTCAGATTGCAGATACTTCAATAATTAATGTAGGACATTCCCGTTGGTTGTGATGCTTCCTGAATGCCTCTACTCCAAACGGAGGAAATATTTGTACATAGAACCAAATTTTAAGAAGACACATTGTGATAAGTTTGCCTAGGGGAATGGAGCCATAACCAGTGTGCATGAGGTGATGTCTCGATGACGGGTAAGATTCTCTGAGGGCCAAAGGAGGACAACCTACTGCAGGGCTTCACCGCCACTGGGCACCTGCCCGAGATGGGAGATGTAATCTGTGTAAAGGAAGTGATGTGATGCTTTCGGGCCAAAAAGCATCAAAGGTGGGACTGTAAGAAACTACAGACTGCCTCAACCCAGATTCCACTCCACAGTACACATCTGAAAGAGCTCATTCCCAAAAAGGCTTACATATCATATAGAAATATGTTTCATTTAATTCAGTTTATCTGTATGCTATTTTTACATTGGCTTAAAGCAGTCTTACCAAACATTTAGAATACTTAATCCAATCAATTATTATTAATCTAGCCATGGGGGTCACAGTCCAGTGAGAGGGTTGCGTCAGGAAGGGCATCCGACGTAAAACATTGCCAAATTTAACCATGCGAATCGTCAGTACTCTGAATTTCATACCGGATCGGTCAAGGCCCGGGTTAACAACGACCGCCATCGGCACCGTTGACCTACAGGGCGCCGGTGGAAATTGGGCTACTGTTGGTCGAAGAAGTAGAGGAGGGAGGAGAGTGTACAGACAGAGAGAGAAGAGGAAAGGTAAGAGTGTAGGACTGAGAATAGGAACTCTGAATGTTGGTACTATGACAGGGAAAGGTAGAGAGCTGGCTGATATGATGGAGAGAAGGAAGGTGGATATACTGTGGGTACAGGAGACCAGGTGGAAGGGTAGCAAGGCTCATAGTATAGGAGCAGGATTCAAGCTGTTTTATTATGGTGTGGATAGTAAGAGAAATGGGGTAGGTGTGGTCCTGAAGGAGGAGTTTGTGAGGAATGTTCTGGAGGTGAAGAGAGTGTCAGACAGGGTGATGAGTCTGAAGTTAGAGATTGAAGGGGTGATGTTGAATGTTGTTAGTGGTTATGCCCCACAGGTAGGTTGTGAGTTGGAGGAGAAAGAGAGATTCTGGAGTGAATTAGATGAGGTGATGGAGAGTATTCCCACGGGTGAGAGAGTGGTGATAGGAGCGGATTTTAATGGACATGTTGGTGAGGGGAACACAGGTGATGAGGAGGTGATGGGCAAGTTTGGCGTTAAGGAAAGGAACCTTGAAGGACAGATGGTAGTGGACTTTGCTAAGAGGATGGACATGGCTGTGGTTAACACTTATTTTCAGAAGAGGGAGGAACATAGAGTGACTTACAAGAGTGGAGTTAGGAGAACACAGGTAGACTACATCCTATGTAGAAGAGGCAATCTGAAAGAGATTAGTGACTGTAAAGTGGTAGTAGGAGAGAGTGTAGCCAGACAGCATAGGATGGTGGTGTGTAGGATGACTTTGATGGTCTGTAAGAAGAAGAGGTCAGAGATAGAGAAGAAAACCAAGTGGTGGAAGCTGAAAAAGGAGGAATGTTGTGAGGAATTTAGACAGAAGTTGAGGCAGGCTCTGGGTGGTCAGGTAGTGCTGCCAGATGACTGGGAAACTACAGCAGAAGTGATCAGGGAGACAGGGAGAAAGGTGCTGGGTATGTCATCTGGAAGGAGGAAAGAAGATAAGGAGACTTGGTGGTGGAATGAGGAAGTTCAGGATAGTGTCCAGAGAAAGAGGTTAGCCAAGAAGAAGTGGGACATGGACAGGACTGAAGAGAATAGACAGGAATACAAGGAGTTACAGCGCAGAGTGAAGAGGGAGGTGTCTAAGGCAGTTGTACACTAGGTTAGAGACTAGAGAAGGACAGAAGAACTTGTACAGCTAGGCAGAGGGATCGAGATGGGAAGGATGTGCAGCAAGTTAGAGTTATTAAGGATAGAGATGGAAGGGTGCCCACAAGTGAGGAGAGTGTACAGAGGAGATGGAAGGAGTACTTTGAGGAGCTGATGAATGAGGAAAATGAGAGGGGAAAAAAAGAGTAGAAGGGGTGAACTCTGTGGTACAGAAAGTAGATAAGATTAGAAAGGATGAAGTCAGGAAGGCTTTGAAGAGGATGAAAAATGGAAAGGCAGTTGGTCCTGACGACATCCCGGTGGAGGTCTGGAAGTGTCTTGGAGAGGCAGCAGTGGAATTTTTAGCTAGTTTGTTCAACAGGGTTTTAGAGAGTGAGAGGATGCCTGAGGAATGGAGAAGAAGTGTGTTAGTGCCGATCTTTAAGAATAAGGGTGACGTGCAGAGTTGCAGTAACTATAGGGGGATAAAGTTGATGAGCCATACAATGAAGCTATGGGAAAGAGTAGTGGAAGCTAGGTTAAGGAAGGTAGTGGAAATTTGTGAGCAGCAGTATGGCTTCATTCCCAGAAAGAGCACAACAGATGCAATTTTTGCTCTGAGAATTTTGATGGAGAAGTATAGGAATGGTCAGAGGGAGTTGCACTGTCTGTTTGTAGACTTGGAGAAAGCGTATGACAGGGTGCCAAGAGAAGAGCTGTGGTACTGTATGAGGAAGTCAGGAGTAGCAGAAAAGTATGTCAGAGAGGTGCAGGACATGTATGAGAGGAGCAGGACAGTGGTGAGGTGTGCTGTAGGTCAGACAGAGGAGTTCAATGTAGAGGTGGGACTGCATCAGGGATCGGCTCTGAGCCCCTTCCTGTTTGCTATGGTGATGGACCAGTTGTCAGAGGAGGACAGACAGGAGTCTCCTTGGACAATGATGTTTGCAGATTGTGATCTGTAGTGAGAGCAGGGAGCAGGTGGAGGAAAACCTGGAGAGGTGGAGGTTTGCGCTGGAGAGAAGAGGAATGAAAGTCAGTCGTAGTAAGACTGAGTACATGTGTGTGAATGAAAGGGAGGGAAGTGGAACAGTAAGGTTACAGGGTGAAGAGGTAAAGAAGGTACAGGAGTTTAAGTACTTGGGGTCAACAGTCCAGAGTAATAGAGAGTGTGGTAAAGAGGTAAAGAAGCGAGTGCAGGCAGGTTGGAATGGGTGGAGAAAGGTGTCGGGAGTTCTGTGTGAGAGGAAAATATCAGCAAGAATCAAGGGGAAGGTGTACAGGACAGTGGTGAGAGCGGCCATGCTGTATGGTTTAGAGACAGTGTCACTGAGGAAGAGACAGGAGTCAGAGCTAGAGGTAGCAGAGCTGAAGATGTTGAGGTTCTCTTTGGGAGTGACAAGATTGGACAGGATTAGGAACAAGTACATCAGAGGGACAGCCCATGTTGGACATATGGGGGACAAAGTTAGGGAGACCAGATTAAGATGGTTTGGACATGTTCAGAAGAGGGAGAGTGAGTATATTGGTAGGAGAATGTTGGACATGGAGCTGCCAGGCAGGAGGCAAAGTGGAAGGCCAAAGAGGAGGTATATGGATGGAATAAATGAGAATATGAAGCTAGTGTGTGCAAGTGTTGAGGATGCAGAAGATAGGGATAGGTGGAGAGAGATGATTCGCTGCCACAGCGAATCATCTCTCTCCACCTATCCCTATCTTCTGCATCCTCCTTGATGTCTTGCTGACGCTCCCATACTAATAATTGATTGGATTCTTCTTCTTCTTTCAGCTTTTCCCTTCAGGGGTCGCCACGACCATTTGGGTGATAACACCTGTAACAATACCAAGCCAAGGTGTATGTGACCATGATTACCATTTAAGGACATCCGGCTAGAAAATAGTATCACCCAGCCATTTGGGGGATACTCAGTAATTTACATTTAAAGTGAACCTCATGGGCACGGTGGCTTAGTGGTTAGCATGTTTGCCTCACCCCTCCATGGTTGGGGGTTCGATTCCCACCGCTGCCATGTGTATGTGGAGTTTGCATGTTCTCCCCGTGCCACATGGTTTCCTCCCCCAGTCCAAAGACATGCATTGTAGATTGATTGGCATCTCTAAAGAGTTCATAGAAGTTTTCAATTATTCAGATGTTTTGCTGATCAGATCACACACACAGAGCAACAACACCCGGACTCTGTTATTATCATTCTCGGGGACTTTAATAAAGCAAATCTCTCACATTAACTGCCAAAATTCAAACAACACATTTCGTGTCCCACCAGAGACAAAAATATTTTGGACCACTGCTACACCACAATAAAGGATGCATATCGCTCTGTCCCCAGAGCAGCTTTAGGACTCTCTGACCACTGCCTGGTTCATCTTCTCCCAACATACAGGCCAAAACTTAAATCTGCTAAACCTGTAGTAAGGACTGTAAAGAGATGGACCAGTGAAACAGAGCTGGACTTACAAGCCTGTTTTGAATGCACTGATTGGAGTACTTTTGAAGCTGGTGCCACTGATCTGGATGAGCTCACATCATATATCAGTTTCTGTGAAGACATGTTCATCCCTACCAGGACTTATTTAACATTCAATAATGATAAGCCATGGTTCACAGCAAAACTCAGATATCTTCGTCAGGCCAAAGAGGATGCCTTCAGGAATGGGGACAGAGTCTTGTACAATCAGGCCAGAAACACACTGAATAAGGAGATTAGGGTGGCTAAGAGGAGCTACGCTAAAAAGCTGGAAAACCAGTTCTCTTCCAACGACCCTGCTTCAGTGTGGAAAGGCCTGAAAGACATCACAATCTACAAGACACCATCCCCCAGCACTGAGGCCAATCAACAACTTGCTGAAGACCTGAACGAGTTTTACTGCAGATTTGAAACTGCCGGTCTAACACCCCATGCCCCATCTGAAAATCTCTCTACACAACCATTAATACCCCCAGCAACCAACCCCCCCCCCCCTGCACTTTGGATCAGTGAAGATGATGTGCGTCAGATCTTAATGAAGCAGATGAGAAGAAAAGCACCAGGCCCAGACGGTTTCACACCAGCCTGTCTGAAAACCTGTGCTGACCAGCTGGCCTTCATCTTTTCACAGATCTTCAATAGATCACTGGAGCTGTGTGAAGTCCCTGCCTGCTTAAAACGTTCCACCATCATCCCCATCCCAAAGAAACAGGACGTAATGACTACAGACCTGTTGCTTTAACGTCTGTGGTCATGAAGTCATTTGAAAGACTGGTATTGGCTTATCTGAAGAATATCACTGGACCCTTACTGGACCCCCTGCAGTTTGCTTACCGAGCAAACAGGTCCATGGATGATGCAGTCAACATGGGACTGCACTTCATCCTACAGCATCTGGACAAATCAGGGACTTATGTGAGGCTCCTGTTCATGGACTTTAGTTCGGCCTTCAACACCATCATCCCAACACTCCTCCAGACCGAACTAACCCAGCTCTCTGTCCCTAGCTCTATCTGTCAGTGGATCACCAGCTTTCTGACAGATAGGCATCAGCTAGTGAAACTGGGGAAATTCATGTCAAACAGCCGCACCACCAGCACTGGCACCCCCCAGGGTTGTGTCCTCTCCCCACTGCTCTTCTCCCTTTACACCAATGACTGCACCTCTACTGATCCATCTGTCAAGCTCCTGAACTTCACGGACGACACTACAGTCATCGGCCTCATCCAGGGTGGTGATGAGTCTGCTTACAGACAAGAGATTGAGCAGCTGGCTGCCTGGTGTAGTCTTAACAATCTGGAGCTCAGCACGCTCAAAACAGTGGAGATGATAGTGGACTTCAGGAGGAACACCCCTGCACTCCCCCGACTCACCATCATGAACAGCACTGTACCAACGGTGGAGTCATTCAGGTTCCTGGGCACCACCATCTCTCAGGACCTGAAGTGGGACACTCACATAGACGCCACTATCAAAAAGGCCCAACAAAGATTGTACTTCCTTCGGCAGCTGAGTTCAAACTGCCACAGGAGCTGCTAACACACTTCTACTCAGCCGTGATTGAGTCTGTTCTGTGCACGTCTATAACTGTTTGGTTTGGCTCAGCTACAAAATCAGACATCAGGAGACTACAGAGAACGGTTCGAACTGCTGAAAGGACTTGCTCTTGCTCCCCTGCCCACCCTTCAAGAACTGTATACATCCAGAGTGAGGAAAAGGGCTCTGAAAATCACTCTGGACCCCTCACATCCAGGCCATCTCCTTTTTGACCTTTTGTCATCTGGCCGACGCTACAGAGCAGCAACTACCAGGACAGCCAGGCACAAGAACAGTTTCTTCCCCCAAGCAATCTATCTTTTGAACAGTTGAATGTTCCCAACATTGGGCAATAATAAAAAATAAAAATAAAAAGTGCAATAACCTCATATTTATTTGTTACCACCCCCACATCCCTACATCTCAACTCATTCTATTCTATTCTGTACATACAAATTACTTTATTTTCCTATTTAAATATGTGTATTTTTATTTCTCATTCTATTTTTTGTTGTTGTTATTTGTATTGTTGTTGTTATCTCTGTGCACTGGAGCTTGTGACACTAAAACAAATTCCTTGTATGTGCAAACATACTTGGCAATAAAGCTCTTTCTGATTCTGATTCTGATTCTGATTGCGTGAGTGAATGAGTGTGTGTGTGCCCTGCGATGGGTTGGCACTCCGTCCAGGGTGTATCCTGCTTTGATGCCCAATGATGTCTGAGATAAGCACAGGCTCCCCGTGACCCGAGAATAGATCAGATAAGCGGTAGACAATGAATGAATGAATGAATGAAGTGAAACTCATTTCAATTACACATGGGAAACACTGTATAAAATGTTTGAGCAGGATTTGTTCTGTGTTCTTTTTGACTCCTATGAACCCAAAGTATTTTGTACCCATATGTATTTTGTCACTACAACGCTGCAATAAACTTCTTCTTTAAAATCTTCGACGGTCTTCGTTTCATTTTTCTTAAAGTTATCAGATGTATTAAATGTATGCCTGTGTGAACTGGGAGACTGTCTCTGTCAGGAAGACTATTCCAAAGTTTAGGAGCTAAATACCAAAAAGCTCTACCCCCTTTTGTATATTTTGATATTCTGGGAACTACCAGAAGTCCGGAGTTTTGAGATCTTAAGGAGCGTGATGGATTGTAACGTGTCAGAAGACTGGCTAGATTTGTGGGAGCTAAACCATTTAGAGTCTTGTATGTAAGTAGTGCTAGTTTATAATCAATTCTAAACTTAACAGGTAGCCAGTGCAGGGATGATAATATTGGGGTTATATGATCATATTTGCTTGACCTGAAGATGCAGGACAACCACCTAGTAATGCATTACAGTAGTCCAGTCTGGAGGTCATGAATGCATGAACTAGCTTTTCTGCATCAGTTAAAGATAAAATGTTCTTAAGGAACAAGGCTGTTTTTGTAATGTCGGAAATATGATTTTCAAAGGACAAATTGCTGTCTAATATTACGCCCAGGTCTTTCACTGTTGAGCTAGTAGTAATAGAACATCCTTCTAAGTACAAGTTGAATTGTGAGAGCTTCTGTGTACTGGTTTTTTGGACCAATCAGTAATATCTCCGTCTTATCAGGATTTAGTAATAGAAAATTATCAGTCATCCAGTCTTTAATATCTTTTACACACTCGGCTAATCTAGACAATTTCAATATTTCATCTGGTTTTGATTAGATATATAACTGTGTATCGTCAGGCATAACAATGGAAACTGATCCCATGCCTTCTAATGATGTTGCCTAAGGGAAGCATGTATATTGAGAAAAGCAGAGGTCCTAAAACTGATCCTTGTGGGACCCCAATATAAAATGAATTCCAGAATGAAAAACCTGACTCCAGCCCAGTCTCAGAGGGATGGGGTGAAGAGCACTGAGACTCCTCCACTGGGACATTTCCCCACATATTTCAGTTAAATGGGTCAAATCCAACCTACAGCCTTGTTTCATTTTTCCTCCATGAACTTGGAAAATATAATAGTAAAATGGCCCATAGTAAACTTCTGCTCAACAATCCAGAATTCACAACAGATCTGTAGCATACATTCAGATACCTACAAAAAACACTCAACATTTTCAGCTGTACTTGTACACACTCGCATCTAAAAATGAAGAATCACATGTGTGTTGGATAAAGAAACTGGAAAATGGCATCATCCCTTTTGGCTAATCCTGTTTATCATCACAGCAGCTGCTATTCAATAAAAGTCAGTTGGACATGAAAGTTTATAGACTTTTGATCAGTTACTATTTTGATTTTGTAGAACTGTGCATTTTATCCATTTCAGATGAAGTGATTTAATAGGCCTCTACATATTTGTTGTAGAATATTGATTATGATTATGATTATTGATTATTTCTTTTTACATAACCCATCTTGTCTTCAGAACGATTGCACATTTCTCCAAAGATATAGCTATGTTACAGGTGAGGACAAACAAAAATCTTAAATAAACCCAAAATATTTATGAGCCAAATCAAATTGTAAGGAGCCAAAATGTCAAATGTAAGCCAGTATAGTTTGATCTGTCTATCTTCTCGCCTGCTGCGAACTGCACTTTACACGGGGTTCTGGATTAAACAGTTCAGGTGAAGGGTTCTGGCCTCACCAAGTCATCCAGGGTTGCTAAATAAGAGAACTGCTCTGCTGATTTGATTCTGTGCTAAAAATCCTCTTTCACACTGCTTCTAACAAGAGTAAGGTCCATGGTCTGGACCTTTTCATTCCTGACACTCCTGTTCCCATGGGGGTCACTGACCGAGCCAGAAGAACTCTTCCTTCTGGATTAGAGATTCAGAAGTCCAGTATTCCCGATGCAGGTCTGGGAGTGTTTAATAAGGGGGAGACTGTTCCAGTTGGTGCACACTTTGGACCCTTCAAGGGAGATCTGGTAGAGAAAGAGGAAGCCATGAACAGTGGCTACTTTTGGGTGGTAAGTTATTATTCATTTACTGTGAATATCAAATGCAACGTTTGCTATTAACGTTTTTAAAGAAAATGCAGTACACTAGTGAAATGTTGGGGATAATGTTGCTTTCTGGGTTTTCTCTCAACAGTTCGCAGAATGCTTTAAGTACTGAATAAATGTTCATTCAATTTTTAATAGTTTCTTATTGCCAGTAATACTGAGACACTTTAAAGAAACCTTTATTGGCTTCCTTTCTAGCACTTTTAACAGAACAGAAGAGTATCACTTACGTAGCATCATAACTGGATCTCTCTCATTACTGTTGAAAAGGAAGGTTGACCAGTACATTTGCAGATGATTGTTTTCTCAGATGTTTCAGCAGCATTCTAACAGAGAGAAAGTGGCAACAGGGCAAATGGACAAGATAGGAACAGGACTTGTGGCTGGCTGAAACTTGACACAAAAAAATCCTTAACCAGTCATTCATTGATTCATTGAAGGCAAATTCTCCAGTCAGCCCTCTGCCCAATGGCAGGGACATAGTAGAGCAGGTGCTATAGTCATTGTGGTATACTCCAGTACTGGAGCTGTAAAAGACTATAACTTATATATATATCAACATCATGGGTTGCTGTTGTAGAAAGGACACTATTTACATTTACATTATTTACTGTCCAGTGTCACCCAAACGAGGATGGGTTCCCTTCTGAGTCTGATTCCTCTCTCTGTTTCTCTATTTTTGTAAAGCTGCTTTGAGACAATGTCCATTGTAAAAGGCTCTATACAAATAAATTGAATTGAATATATATAATTTTAAATGTATGAAAATCATATAAAATATGAAATATTTAAAAGTAATGGTTATACTTTTTAAAAAATTGGACAAAAAGTATTTGAGCACAAAATAGTGTTTTTTATTAAAGATCACAGTTGCAGTGTTTTAGTATTTATACTTCTTGATGGTGTCTGGGCCTGAAATCAACCAGTTTCTGTGGTATTCTGGTTTATTTAAAATAAGTAAATACTGAGAATGCCATTGTTAATGCACAGAAGAAAAATATTGACCAATTACCAATTTGCTCCAAGCTATATTCACAAAGCAGAAAAAGCACAAAGAATGCCCTAGTGAGTACCTCTTTATTATTTCTGTCTTTAGTCTTTTTTATCACTTTTAGTAGAAGAATATTTGTATATGGCTCATTCCTGTTCCTGTATTGCATTTATTTTTTAGAAATATGATTTATGGATAAAATGTAAATGTCATTCTTTGCAGGTATACACGAGTAGGCAATGTGAAAAATACATGAGGAATACCCCAGGTGTTGGGTCTTAAATTTTATCATTTCTTGTTTGTTGAAAGAATGTTTTCCTTGCTTTCTCTCACTCTGTATCTCTGACATATTGGTATCTTTTCTTTGTTCCTCTGTCTGCTCTTTATCTCACACTTTTAGGTATGTAAACTGTACTCGTCATGATGGAGAGCAAAATCTTGTGGCTTTTCAATATCAGTTATGTATTCTGTACCGATGCTGTTGACCCATTCATTCAGGACAAGAGCTTTTGGTGTAGTATGAAGAGAAATATGCCAGAGATGTTAAACCTATGTTTAACTACTTCTGGAATAAAAAGTGCTCTTCTGATGGTAAGGTCCATACAAAGAGATTCTACAGTACTTTGGGCTTAATACTAATCTTATGATTAATAACTTCAGTATACCTAAAACCTCAATCGTGTTAGGGTATTGTGGTCTTGAAATGATTTGAGATGGATGAAAACGTGTGCTTTAAGTTTCTTCTCAGCAGGAACACAGAACCACTGAACTAGAACTTCGTTTTTCATTCCTGCTGATTACAGGAGGCGATGTGAAGCACACTGCTTCTATACCTATTAAAAAGGACAAAACCTTACACTGATGTAGTGAGAAAACTAATCTGTAAAATAATACAATACCCTCTTTACACAGGGGACTATTTACACTCTGGGGCACATTGGTGTGTGATGAGTAAAGCCTTACATCCACAACAGCAAATACAGCTCCGTCAGAAAGAACTGGAACAGCAGGGCCTAGGGTTTTGCTATACGCTGAAGACAGTTGGGTTTGCGATCAGTAAGACGATAAAGACGAATGAGACAATAGATCAGAATTTAGCTTTCATTGCCTGATATTTACCTCTAGATTTATTAAACAATAAAGTAACCTGGAAAATTTGGTGGCAGACTACCCAAGGTATAGAAACAGATGGTCTTCAAGTAAATAACATTTAATATTTGGTTGCATGTTCCTTTGCTTGTATTTCTCTGTAAATTGGCAGACAGAACGTTTCTGTAGACTTCTGAATAGGTCATCATTCAAAATAATCCAAAAAAAGTGTTTTGAACTCATTGATATTAACCGGCACTTTTGTGAATGTTGCCCTCCCATACTCCCAGTGTCCCATACCCCAGGGTCAGGCACTCTCAACCTGTGTGACTCGCTTTCTGCAGCTGTAAATAGAGAATGTTTATTAATGTAGAGTATTTCAGAGAATGTTGGCCTAACAATGGGATAGTTTCTAAAATTGTTTTATAATTTTGTTTAACTTTTTTTTTATTTTACTTTTCCAGAAATAACTGAAGCTCAGTTGCAAATCTTCTCCTGTTCCATGCACATGTTCTTATACATCTCAAATTTACCTCGACAAACACGAAGAGATGCCACTACAAGGAGTATGCAAGACTGCAGGAACCAGGAGAGATTAAATATGAGGTTCAGATGCCCACGAAAGGCCCCAGTTGTCAGCAAACATCATCTGATACTCTCAGATCAGACACTTCTCAGAATGAAATTCACCACTGCTCAAAGTGTTGGAAGAGTTTAAGTTGGACATGTGATCTTTGACGACACCTGCTCGTTCACACAGGAGAGAAGCCGTATCACCGTATGAACGCTCTCTCTCACACACACACACTCACCTGTGTGAACTGACTCACAATTTTATTTGCACCACTCCAACCGCTGCTACTGCATTTTTGCACAGTCCATACTGTCACGCTGCTATATATATATTATATATATATATTATATATATATATATATATATATATATATTATATATATATATATATATATATATATATATATATATATATATATATATATATATATATATATATATATATATATATATATATATATATATATATAATATATAATGTTTACAAACATATACGTTATTAGATACCTGGTTTTTACAGTCTCTTGAATTTGCACATTCCATTTTGTTTTGCTGCACATTTTTCGGCGCTATGCGTCTTGTCGTGTTGTATTTTGTACTTCCTGTTTCTGCACTGTCTTGTCTTTGCAAATGTTGCACTTTATGTAGCTAGGACAAACTTCTGTCCCTAGCTCTGTGTCGTTGTTCTGTTTGTACCTATATGTTGTAGGTTGTCTATGTAGCATCAGGGTCCTGGAGAAATGTTTCATTTCACTGTGTACTGCGTCAGCTATATGTGGATGAAATGACAATAAAGCTTCTTGACTTGACTTGACTTCAACAATACCAGCACTTTCACACAGGAGAGAAGAGTTTTACTGCTTGGAGCAATCTCTGAAGACATCGGTGTATTCACAGTGTAGAAAAGCCACATCAGTTCTCACAGTGTACAAAGAGTTTTAAGCAAAAGGCTGATCTTTTAGCACACAGTGTGGGAAGAGTTTCAGTCAAAGGGTTGATCTTGTGAGACACCAGAACATTCACACGGGCCTGAAGCCGTATCATTTCTTGCAGTGTGGAAAGAGTTTCAATGAGTGGCGTACGCTTCAATGACAACAGAGTATTCACATAAAACCATAAAACCATCATTGCTCACAGAGGAGAAGTAGTTTTACTAACCTGAGTGTTTTCTAAAGACATCAGAGCATGCACACCATCCAGTAATCTGCACTAACGACTGTGCCATTCACTCATCATTTCAGCTCTTTATGGTTTGCCTTTTATGCTTTGTTGTTTTGGTCATCCACAGCAAGCTACTGTAAGCTCGGTCCATCCTGTTTGATTATTTTGAGATGTTTCTAGAACTTGACTGTCCACTTGTGGCAGATTCAGTTGATTAAACACGATTTAGAACGGCACACACCTGTGATTATATGGTCCCCTATATCACAGTGCATGCCATGGTCAATAACATACCGTATTGTAAAGCTTGATAATTGCAGCCTCATATTCTAGGGTGCTTCTCATGTTTACGGCTAATTGCAATGATGAAGTGGTTTCAGGAAAAAGGCTCTGAATATCCTTAAAGAGCCTCAGCCAAAGCCCAGGCTTGAGCCCAGGGAACATCTGTGGAAAGGCCTGAAGATTAAAGATGAAAAATGTTCCCTATCCTGTCTGATAAAGCTTGAGAGTATTAAATAAATACTAAATACTTTTCAGTGTCATTGTATCTTGAATTTCTGTGGAAGATAGAACATTTATTTTTCATTCAGTAAGTGTTCTTATTTTAATGTTTGCTTTTGACCTTAAATAACTATAAAATAAAATGCTACTTTGGGGATAATTTAAGTACGTTACTGTCACTGTATTAACCAATGCAGCATAAGAATAAAGGTAGTGGGATACCCTGACATATTTTAGTGCATATAAGTTGTCTATACTACTAGTCTATAGTAGTCTGTGTAAGGTCCTTTATTCAGTGCCTGAT
The DNA here is from genome assembly GCA_033459395.1 of Hemibagrus guttatus. Taxonomy (NCBI): domain Eukaryota; kingdom Metazoa; phylum Chordata; class Actinopteri; order Siluriformes; family Bagridae; genus Hemibagrus; species Hemibagrus guttatus. The sequence continues at coordinate 364,532 of JAUCMX010000030.1, read as the reverse complement.
TAAAATGGTATGTATAAACTAGTAGGTATATGTTTAGGGGACATGTCTGAATGTGTATAAGCTACTGTATGTTTTGATTGCAAACAGTGTGATATATTTTTTTTAATATATGATTATATTTCTAAATGCAGTATCTCTTATGTTTTAAAATTCTTTGGAGGAATTTGGAGTAATAAACTTTTCGCATTTTTCTTATCTTAAACCAGTGGTTTTACAGGGATTGATAACCAAGCCTAACAGGAAGCATAAATCCATATCCAATACCTTTTGAAAGACTGATTTTTTTTAGTTTCTGAAGTTATTTGGTTTGAGATCAAAAGAAATGATGAGGACCTTAATGTTTGGTTGCATATAATGCACTTGCAATAAACCACATCAGGTCAGCGATCCACTGACATCACTGATATCGCAACAATTTAAACTTTATTCATTAACTTTTTCGAGGTTTTTAGCATAGCTTTCTGTTGTTTGTTTCAGGGGGTTTCTCCCTTCAGTCTCCTCCTTTTCAGAAAGTGAAATGTTGCTCAGGTCTGCTGATTGAATTAGTCAGTCTAAAACCTTCTACTTTTTTTCCATGATGAAGCCCTGTGTTGAGTTGCCAAGTCATGACACTATCTAGACTGCTGGACTGATGACCTCGTATGTTTTGGATCATGAACAGATCCTTTATTCCTCCACATTTTGGCCTTTCCAGTTTGGTAGAGGTTAATCTTGGTTCCAGAACATTTGTGGCCTTTCTCTTTACTTCTTTATGAATTCCAATCCAATTAGTTTTTTGATGTCACCACATTGTTCACTCTGAAATATGGATTAGATTAATAACCAAAATGCCCTGAGAAATATTTTAGTTGACCGTAGTTCATGTGACCAGTTTTAACTGGTCATTTTAAGGAGATAATCAGAGTACCACAGTTTACAAACCTCTCTCTATGGCTTTTCACACTTGAATTGTTAACCCTGGGTCATCCTAAACCCTGGATTATCTGTAATCACATTTCACACTGCTCCTACGTTACCTGGGGTTAACTGTTAATCCTGGGTCTTCATTAACAGATGTTTTACACTGTACATTCCTAAAACCTGGGGTAATGTTCTTATTTGTATATTTGTGGTGTCACTGTCACTGATTGGATGAACATCAGGCAACCTGTTTACACGGATTTTCCCGCATCCTGCCAGTTTAAAAAAAAATGTCACAGAGTAGATCTTTAGCCGTTTTAAGCCTCATGAGACACACAAAGGCAAGAAAACAAAGACAAAAATACAAAAGAAAGAAAACAAGGAGCAAAGTATGTGAATATTTCTTTGAGTTTCTTTTTAGTGTGGAGAGTGTTTACTTGTATAGTAGCGTCATTGTTTACAGTTGCATCCTCATCTTGGAAATTATGGGTCGCTCCCAGAAGTCATCTCTGGTGGCATTTCATTGCAAGCGGCACATTTACTGACAGTGACTAGATATGCCACTTTCAAATGACAAACAACTTTAATCTATTTAGTAAATGCTCTGAGAGCCCACATTACGAAAGTCAACAATTCTCTACAAGATGCTATTGATGCAGAACAGAGAGTCGCAATTACATTGTGGCATCTAGCATCCAATGCAGAGTACAGCTAATTTGGCAGTCAGGTCCTTAAATACTCTGTTATTTCTGACCGTGTTGTCCAGTTTGTTTTGAACAGACTTTTCTGACCATAACTGTAAGAATAATGCCATCTCCTTATCACTCCACTTCACACACTTTCCGTCTTTTGACATTTCATTCCATCAGCAACAAGTAAACACCGCTCCCTTTCACACTGAACAAACTCCAGGGGCAGGGTTTCATAACCCTGGGTAAAAAGCCGTGCTAACACCGCTTTCAAATTACACGTGTGAAACATTTCTTTACCCGGGGTTAAAAGCGGTGTTTAGAACGAGGATAACCCGGGGTTAAGAACAGTGTGAAAAGCCCTTCTGTCTCTCTCTTTATGTAGGCTTGTTCAGTGTGTGTTGTGTAAAGTAATCAGTACTTCTTATTGAAAGATATATCTTTATGAAATATGAATAGATATATTTATAAAAAATATAATTGAAGAAGAAGAAGAAGCAATGGCCACCAAGGTATGTTTAAATGCAGAGCCAGGTCCTGTAAGTAATTATTTTATTAGTTTATTGACTTGCAAGTAAAGGCCTTTTGTATTTGTGTCAGTGGTTTCATGTAATCTTTTCTTGAAACATGCATCATTTACACACACCAGACACACCTCGCCTTATGCCATTAATTCATTCCATGACTCATGTCAAGAAAAACTTAAGTCAAATAAACCCTTTAAAAACGACCTAGATACCCCATAACATCGTTAATAATTTTTACTGATGCTAATGTAAAAACTAATCAGACTCTTCCCTATGGACTCAAGATTCAGTGCTGCTCACTGTTGCTAACATCTAATCGTATAATTTCTATCAGAGAGCTACCTAAAATATACTTATCACAGGAAAAAATACTGATAATGACAAAGGGAAGAATTACTGAACATTCCGCAGCTCACACTCTGGACAAGCTGAATGTTTGCCATACTTTGAATTTATGTACCTTGGCTGAATTTGGGCTGAATATCAAGAAGATCCAAAGTGGGTTTACTCCAATTGCTGTCTTTATACAGAAAACAAGAGCTCTCTGAAAAAATGAACTGTGACAAGAATGTGAAAAATATAACAAACGAGAGCAGCAGAGCAAAAAGAAAAATAAATATCTATAATGAAATGCAGATACAAGCAAGAAACTAGCAGCAAATGATTTGAAAACAAAAAGTTTTATGTTTGTTGACAGTTTATTTTAAATGAAAAACAGTGTTCATAGTCCCATTTGGGCAGCTAGTTCTACTGAAAAAGGAGCTCGCATCTACTCTCTCACATTCTTTTCTCACTCTTTAAAAAAATACCAAATGAACTGAATGTGAATAACAACGTGAATTTACACATTTTAATGGGTTACGGTTCTGTGTGAACTGAACATTTGAGCTAATTCGTGTAAACTTGCACAACACTGTTAGTGGCTATGGTTGAGCTTATTAAAAAATTTCTGCTTGCACGGAGCAGTGTTAATTTTGAAAAACATTTTGTCAGACGAAAATGGTTATTAGTCTTTTTAGTCATTTTTGTCTTTCAGTTTTAGTCGACAAAAAGTCCTTGCATTTTTGTCATGATTTAGTCATTAGTTTTAGTCATTAGTTTTAATCAAACTGCAGTTACCAGCTTTAATTTAGTTAATTTTGTAGGATTTAGACAAAAATAGTCATTATAATTTTTCTCTCTTTAGACCAATGAAGCTTATGAGAGATGTGAATGAAGATAAGGAGCTATATTAACACTGCACTCCTAGCACTTGTGCAGCTCTACATCTCCCTTTTTCTTAGTTGGAGATTAGCCTGCTGTGCTGCTCTTGCTAATTTGTAAGGTAGGATCATACATTAAGGACCGGGAAAAGTGCTCTAGAGTTCAAGTATCAAGTAAAAACCAAAAATGTTTTCTTTAGCTGTTATGGAAAAACTGCATTTATTTTCTGAAACTTCAAATAAATGTGCAATAAACAGACAGATGTTCAAAAGCAGGGGGCACAGTGGCTTAGTGGTTAGCACATTTGCCTCACACCTCCAGGGTTGGGGGTTTGATTCCCGCCTCCGCCGTGTGTGTGGAGTTTGCATGTTCTCCCCGTGCCTCGGGGGTTTCCTCCGGGTGCTCCGGTTTCCTCCCCCAGTCCAAAGACATGCATGGTAGGTTGATTGGCATCTCTAAATTGTCCGTGTGATTGCGTGAGTGAATGAGAGTGTGTGTGTGTGTGTGTGTGTGTGCCCTGCGATGGGTTGGCACTCCGTCCAGGGTGTATCCTGCCTTGATGCCCTATGACGCCTGTGATAGGCACAGGCTCCCCGTGACCCGAGTGTAGTTCGGATAAGCGGCAGACAATGAATGAATGAATGTTCAAAAGCAGCTGAACATATATTACTAACACACCTCTGTCTGCTAACAGTATTTACTGTATAATAACCATTATAGCAAAATAACATTTTTCTGTTAACTCAGATATGGGAGCATCAACTTCTCCAGAATGTAAATACGGAAAAATCGGGGCAAAAATCATATAGTGTATTCCAGCCTTAATCATACGTACATGGCCAATAACTTAACCAACTTCCAAATCCATCTGTCATTTTAGAAATAGCTTGCTATCTGCACGCTATTAAGTTAGTAAAACAAATAGGCTATAGCCTAAATAAAACACATATGACTCTAAAACATTGCATTACTAAACACTTTAACATTGGCCATATTGTCTTCCTCAGTCGTCTATAAATATGTGTGATATGGCTGTTTGGCCACAATTCTTCCATAAAGACTTCTGGCCAGACTTCTCCAGACAGTAGATGGGTGTACTGGTTGTGGTAAAAATAATATTAATAGAAGTGAGCCTCATGTCTTTCATCTGCTGCGTTAAGTTTCCTTGGCCACTACGTCTATGCTCCTCAACATCGCCGGTTTCTTTATTTCAAATCCTGAAACCCCAGTCTGCTTTGAGATCTGTTCCTGGGAGAGATCTTGCTGATGCAGTAGAACTACCTTGTGTCTTGTTGCTGTGGTCAGTCTGGCCATGGTGTATGACCTGTGACATGAAACTGACTTCCACAACCTCACCTTAGTACAGAGTTTGCATATTCAGTCACATTGTCATTATCACCATTTACATTATTTGTTAAGTGTCAGATATGACTATTTAACCTTCTGAGGTCAAACATTTCATACTAATTTTTTTTGTAAAAAAAAAAAAAAAGTGTTCAGAATTATCAAAATGTCAGCGCTCTTAAGCATAAAGGTACAAAGTATGGTAATATAATCAGAATAAACACCACTAATATGGAGGCAATGCAATATTGCATAGAAACTGTGTAGACGCAATCGAATCTCTGTAAGCAGTAAAACCGGCTTCTTTCCTGTGTGAATGCTCTGATGTCTTTTGAAAATACTATTTAGTATTATAAAACTATTTCCTCACTGTAAATAGTGATGTGTCCTCTCTCCAGTGTGAATGCTTTTGTGTTGTAGGAGATGATCCTTTCGCTTAAAATTCTTCCCACACTGTGAGCAGTTATACGGCTTCTCTCCTGTGTGGATGCGCTGGTGTCGTTTAAGATTTCTTGGGTCAGCGAAACTCTTGTCACACTGTAAACAGTGATGTGTCTTCTCTCCTGTGTGAATGCGTTGGTGTTGTTGAAGTGCAGCCTTCTGAATAAAACTCTTTCCACACTGTGAGCAATAATACGGCTTCACTCCTGTGTGAATGCCTTTGTGTTGTAGGAGATGATCCTTTCGCTTAAAACTTTTTCCACACTGTGAGCAGTTATACGGCTTCTCTCCTGTGTGGATGCGCTGGTGTAACTGAAGTTCAATCTTCTGAACAAAACTCTTCCCACACTGTGCGCAGTTATATGGCTTCTCTCCTGTGTGGATACGCTGGTGTCGTTTAAGGTTTCTTGGGTCAGTGAAACTCTTGTCACATTGTGAACAGTGATGTGTCTTCTCTCCTGTGTGAATGAGCTGGTGTTGTTGAAGAGCACTCTTTTGAATAAAACTCTTTCCACACGCTGAGCAGCGATACGGCTTCTCTCCTGTGTGAATATGGTAGTGTTGTTTGAGATAACTCTGGTGAGAGAAACTTTTTCCACACTGTGAGCAGTTATACGGCTTCTCTCCTGTGTGGATACGCTGATGTAACCGAAGTTCAACCTTTTGGATGAAACTCTTTCCACATTGTGAGCAGTGATGCGGCTTTTCTCCTGTGTGAATGCGCCTGTGACGTCTAAGGTTGCTCGGGTCAGTAAAACCTTTTCCACACTGTGAGCACAGATACAGCTTCTCTCCTGTGTGGATGCGCTGGTGTTGTTGAAGATTATCCTGATGAGTAAAACTCTTTCCACACTGTGAGCAGTGATACGGCTTCTCTCCTGTGTGAATGCGCTGGTGTTGCTGGAAATGACTATGTTGAGAGAAACACTTTCCACACTGTGAGCAGTGATACGGTTTTTCTCCTGTGTGGATGAGTTGGTGTCGTTGAAGATTACCCTGATGACGAAACCTTTTTCCACACTGTGTGCACTGATACGGCTTCTCTCCAGTGTGAATGCGCTGGTGTCGTTGTACAGAACTCTGATCAGCAAAACTCTTTCCACACTGTGAGCAGGGATACGGCTTCTCTCCGGTGTGAATGCGCTGGTGTTGTTGAAGATGACTCTGATGATTAAAAGTCCTTCCACACTGCAAGCAGCGATGAAGCTTTTCTCCTGCATGAATGCGCTGGTGTTGTTGAAGATGATCCTTCCGAATAAAACTCTTTCCACATTGTGTGCAGTGATGTGGCTTCACTCCTTTGTGAATATTTTGGTGTCGTTGAAGATTACCCAGATGAGTAAATCTTTTTCCACAGTCTGAGCAGTGATGAACTTCCTTATGTATTTCTTTGTGAGAAGTGTCCGAACTGAGAGTATCAGATGATGTTTGCTGACATCTGGGGCCTTTTGTGGGCATCTGAACCTCGTATTTAATCTCTCCTGATTCCTGCGGTCTTAAATATTCCTCATAGTGGCATCTCTTCATGTGTTTGTCCAGGTAAATTTGAGAGGTATAGGAAAATGTGCACAAGGAGCAGGAGAAGACTGGCAACAGCACATCAGTTAGTTCTGAAGAATTCAAAGAAAAAATATATATAATCAGCACCTCAACATTTAATGCAAAAGAATTATAAAACTATCGTTGGAAACTATCCCAATGTGAAGAAGAGCTAAAATGTTTTGAGGTTAAGTAAAAACATTACCAACATTATAATTGAAATGACAAACACCAAAAGAGAATATGAATGTACAGTAAGAATTTTGAACTTAAGCCACACTTACAATTTCACTACATGAAAACGTCAAACTAGCAAGCAAAACATTTTCCAAAAAATTCAAAATAAACTAAAAAATAGAGCTGCAAACTGCTGCTTGAAGCCATTGCAGCTTGCCAGGCCAGTTGGAGTTTATTTAGCCTACCCGCTAACTGTGTGAGATGGACACGCCACGTCCAGTGACAGGGATACACATTTTTAAAGACAGCTAGCCGATACAAAGAGATCATTTATTTTGAATGTCCGATATTCCTAAAAAAAGCATTTTAATCCAGTCTCGTCTTGTTAACAAAGAAACGTCTTAAATTTCGTCCTAGTTTTTATCATCAGGTATTAGTTTCGTCTTAGTCTCGTCTCGTCTTAGTCACAGAAAAAATGGTCGCTAACGAATATTTTTCGTTAACGTCTTCGTTAACGAAATTAACACTGGCTGACATATGGCTTATTACCTATTTTGGTGTCTATTACTTGGAAATTCATTGGATGAAAGTGGCCACATCATTCACCCTAGCAAAATTATTTGAATAACTTTTGGTCAGAACCCTCTATGTATGATGCATACTAAATTTGGTGGTGATAGAATCAAGGGTCTAGAGTTAGTTCACAAAAGTAGGGCTGGGTAGCCGCCCCCTTAAAATTAGCGAGAGAAGAAAGCTACTTTAACACATTACCAATAATTATATATTTTAATAACGAAATAAAATCGTTTGGTCGTAATATACCACTGTTAGTCATATTATCATTTATTTAAAATCAAAAAATCAAAACCGTATATTGTTCATGTGTTGTTGTTAACAAATCAACTCTTCTTCTTCTTTCGGCTTCTCCCTTCAGGGGTCGCCACAGCGAATCATCTCTCTCCACCTATCCCTATCTTCTGCATCCTCAACACTTGCACCCACTAGCTTCATATCCTCATTAATTCCATCCATATACCTCCTCTTTGGCCTTCCTCTTTGCCTCCTGCCTGCCTAGCTCCATGTCCAACATTCTCCTACCAATATACTCACTCTCCCTCCTCTGAACATGTCCAAACCATCTTAATCTGGCCTCCCTAACTTTGTCCCCCAAACATCCAACATGAGCTGTCCCTCTGATGTACTCATTCCTAATCCTGTCCAATCTTGTCACTCCCAAAGAGAACCTCAACATCTTCAGCTCTGCTACCTGACTCCTGTCTCTTCCTCAGTGACACTGTCTCTAAACCATACAGCATGGCCGGTCTCACCACTGTCCTGTACACCTTCCCCTTGATTCTTGCTGATATTTTCCTATCACACAGAACTCCTGACACCTTTCTCCACCCATTCCAACCTGCCTGCACTCGCTTCTTTACCTCTTTCCCACACCCTCCATTACTCTGGACTGTTGACCCCAAGTACTTAAACTCCTGTACCTTCTTCACCTCTTCACCCTGTAACCTTACTGTTCCACTTCCCTCCCTTTCATTCACACACATGTACTCAGTCTTACTACGACTGACTTTCATTCCTCTTCTTTCCAGCGCAAACCTCCACCTCTCCAGGTTTTCCTCCACCTGCTCCCTGCTCTCACTACAGATCACAATGTCATCTGCAAACATCATTGTCCAAGGAGACTCCTGTCTGACCTCCTCTGACAACTGGTCCATCACCATAGCAAACAGGAAGGGGCTCAGAGCTGATCCCTGATGCAGTCCCACCTCCACTTTGAACTCCTGTCTGACCTACAGTACACTTCTCCACTGTCCTGCTCCTCTTATACATGTCCTGCACCACTCTGACATACTTCTCTGCTACTTCTGACTTCCTCATACAGTACCACAGCTCTTCTCTTGGCACCTTGTCATACGCTTTCTCCAAGTCTACAAACACACAGTGCAACTCCCTCTGACCATTCCTATACTTCTCCATCAAAATTCTCAGAGCAAAAATTGCATCTGTTGTGCTCTTTCTGGGCATGAAGCCATATTGCTGCTCACAAATTTCCAATACCTTCCTTAACCTAGCTTCCACTACTCTTTCCCATAGCTTCATTGTATGGCTCATCAACTTTATCCCCCTATAGTTGCTGCAACTCTGCATGTCACCCTTATTCTTAAAGATCGGCACTAACACACTTCTTCTCCATTCCTCAAGCATCCTCTCACTCTCTAAAACCCTGTTGAACAAACTAGCTAAAAATTCCACTGCTGCCTCTCCCAGACACTTCCAGACCTCCACCGGGATGTCATCAGGACCAACTGCCTTCCCACATTTCATCCTCTTCAAAACCTTCCTGACTTCATCCTTTCTAATCTTATCTACTTTCTGTTCCACAGAGTTCACCCCTTCTACTCTTTTTTCCCTCTCATTTTCCTCATTCATCAGCTCCTCAAAGTACTCCTTCCATCTCCTCTGTACATTCTCCTCACTTGTGAGCACCCTTCCATCTCTATCTTTAATAACTCTAACTTGCTGCACATCCTTCCCATCTCGATCCCTCTGCCTAGCTAACCTGTACAAGTCCTTCTCTCCTTCTCTAGTGTCTAACCTAGTGTACAACTCGTCATATGCCTTCTACTTGGCCTTAGACACCTCCCTCTTCACGCTGCGCTGTAACTCCTTGTATTCCTGTCTATTCTCTTCAGTCCTGTCCATGTCCCACTTCTTCTTGGCTAACCTCTTCCTCTGGATACTATCTTGAACTTCCTCATTCCACCACCAAGTCTCCTTATCTTCTTTCCTCCTTCCAGATGACACACCCAGCACCTTTCTCCCTGTCTCCCTGATCAAATTCCTCCTTTTTCAGCTTCCACCACTTGGTTTTCTTCTCTATCTCTATCTTTGACCTCTTCATCTTACAGACCATCAAAGTCATCCTACACACCACCATCCTATGCTGTCTGGCTACACTCTCTCCCACAACCACTTTACAGTCACTAATCTCTTTCAGATTGCCTCTTCTACATAGGATGTAGTCTACCTGTGTTCTCCTACCTCCACTTTTGTAAGTCACTCTATGCTCCTCCCTCTTCTGAAAATAAGTGTTAACCACACCCATGTCCATCCTCTTAGCAAAGTCCACTACCATCTGTCCTTCAAGGTTCCTTTCCTTAACTCCAAACTTGCCCATCACCTCCTCATCACCTCTGTTCCCCTCACCAACATGTCCATTAAAATCCGCTCCTATCACCACTCTCTCACCCCTGGGAATACTCTCCATCACCTTATCTAATTCACTCCAGAATCTCTCTTTCTCCTCTAACTCACAACCTACCTGTAGGGCATAACCACTAACAACAATCACCCCTTCAATCTCTAACTTCAGACTCATCACCCTGTCTGACACTCTCTTCACCTCTAGGACATTCCTCACAAACTCCTCCTTCAGGACCACACCTACCCCATTTCGCTTACTATCCACACCATAATAAAACAGCTTGAGTCCTGCTCCTATACTATGAGCCTTGCTACCCTTCCACCTGGTCTCCTGTACACACAGTATATCCACCTTCCTTCTCTCCATCATATCAGCCAGCTCTCTACCTTTCCCTGTCATAGTACCAACATTCAGAGTTCCTATTCTCAGTCCTACACTCTTACCTTTCCTCTTCTCTCTCTGTCTGTGCACGCTCCTCCCTCCTCTACTTCTTCGACCAACAGTAGCCCAATTTCCACCGGCGCCCTGTAGGTCAACGGCGCCGATGTCGGTCGTTGTTAACCCGGGCCTCGACCGATCCGGTATGAAATTTGTACTGACGATTCGCATGGTTAAATTTGGCAATGTTTTACGCCGGATGCCCTTCCTGACGCAACCCTCCCTATTTATCCGGGCTTGGGCCCGGCACAGAAGTCACTGGACTGTGACCCCCATGGCTAGATTTGTTAACAAATCAACATTGTTTTTATATATTTGGCCTCATGTGATTGGACTTCAATGATTCTCAACGAGTCTCATTACTGCTCAGCAGATGGTCAGTTAAGGAAAGGTACTGATTAATGTGGAAGCAAGTGAAATAGCTTTACAAAAATACCCTTTCACAAGGTGTTCAGATGAAGAAAAGAAACGAGTCAAGGAGCTTGGACCAGATCGACCCAATTTACAAATTCAGCAGCAGTCACATGATGGCGGTCGGGCTTCCACTCTGTGCTCTTCCAGCACTTCTTATTGAATGTATTGGCCATGCTGTCAGTGGAAAAGAGACTGGTGATTGAGATGACTGACTTTAACCAGAAGGCCATTGAAAAATTTGCAAGCCATAAAGAAAGGAGAGCAAAATTTCTTTTTAAATAGTGCCATTGGCCTGTGATTAGGCAACTTTCTAGTATGTGTGTGTTTTTAATGTTTACCTTCATTACTAATAATAAACCTACATTGAACTCAAATTCACTGATTCATAGTACATTTATTGCATGTTTTAACAGTTCATTTTAACTAGTAACATTAGTTACTAGTAACATTTTCAATATTTTATCTTGGCAGTAATGATACATAATCACCTGATAAATGGTTATTTACAGTCCTGCATTACTAACAGTTTGATTTTAAGTTTTGATATTGGAGTCAGATACCACTGACTCCAATATCTTGAGAAAAAAAGGCCTTCTCCACTTTGTTTACACCAATTTGTTATCATTCTGTTTGGTTTCTTTGGAGCCTCAGCAATGATTCAAGGTCTCATGGGCACAATATTCCTACACAATGCATATACCAATGCTAATTTAGATGGAATAATCATTTCCAGTAATGACTGACAGCACAATTTTACATCTGAGAGCTTTCCTGATATCCTAGAAAGGGGGACTCTCACTAAGAAGTGTGCAAATGAATGGGTGAAAGTATTACAGCCTTTCAGAGACCAAAGACCAAAAAGAGAGTGAAGCGGTTGCTGAGACTAGCTGGATATATCGTAGCCTGCTGATTGACCAGGATAAAAAAAGGAGTGCTTGCTGATCCAGTCCAGTGGACTGAGCCAGGAGTGGCTTTTCTGCCAGATTACAGTGGTTATGTATGGGAGTGTACTGTTGCATTCTCCTGAGATTCATCCATTTTATTCTGCAAACTGATGCATCAGACAGAGGGCTTGGGGCCTTTTAGTCCAAGGTGATGGATTGGGTAGATGCAACCTGTGCTGAACTTAGGCCATAAGCTCTTAGTAAGGGAGACTAAGAACAGCACAGAGAAGGGGTATTTGGCCATCCAGTGGATGGTCCTTGACATTCATCGCATGAAGGCTGCAATGCACAGATAACTCGTTTGTATCTTGGACTTTCAAATTCATGGTGGTCTATTGGCACAGATCATGATGGCAGACATCTCACAGCTTATTGCTTTATTAAACAATTACATAGCTTCTAATGTACACAACTCCGTCACACAAAATAGACAATACAGGGCTTGCCAGAAACGTCTAGTAGCAGACCTAGTAGTAGATCTAATGGTTCAATAGTTGAATAAAGTTGTGTGCAAACTGCTATTTATTGTAAACATGTTTAGTAAATAAACAATGACTTCTTTTCCTATTTCTGATTATTTATAAGTGTAACACAAGCAGTTCCTTATGTTAGGAAGGCATTTGTATTACTTTACACATCAATCATTGTACTACTTCAGTATAAAGTTTTGACCTTTTAATAGGTATAGAGAAGCAGTGTGCTTCGAATCACCTCTTGCAGAATGAAAAAGGAAATAAGTTCTAGTTCAGTGGTCCTGTGTTCCTGTTAAGGAAAGCCTCAATGTACACATCTTTCTTAACCTCATTCCAAGAGTTGAAGAAGACAGTAACCTAACACAATTGAGGTTTTATACTAAAGGTTTTAATAATAAAATTAGATTTAAGACCAAAGTACTTTAGAATCACTATGTATGGCCCTTACCCTTTGAAGAGCACTTTTTATTCCAGATGTGGTGAAATGCAGGGCCTAGATTTCTGGCATAATTCTCTTCATACCACAGCAAAAGCTCCTGTCCTGGTTTAATGGGTCGACAGCAACGGTACAGAATACCCCCTCGATACTGAAATGCTACTAGATTTTGCTCTCCATCATGACGAGCACAATTTACATACCTAAAAGTTGGAGGCAAGTAAGTGGCAGAAAGGGGAACAAAGATACCTATATGTTAGAAATATAAAATAAGAGAAAGCAAGGATATCATATCACCAACAAATACGAAATTGTAAAATGAAATATTTAATAAAAACCGGTGTATTTCTCACCTCATCCAGTTAGCATACATGTCTCTCTTGGCATCAATGTATTCTTCACACTGCTTACTTATGTATATCTGCAAAAAAAGGCACATTTGTTATCCATTAAAATCAGCATATGGTATTCACCAATCAGCCACAAATTAAAACCACCTGCTTAATATTTTGTAGGCCCCTTTCTGCTACCAAAACAGATATGGCTTCTGGCACTAAGACATTAGCAGCAGCTCCTTTAATTCCTGCAAGTTGCAAGGTGGGGCCTCCATAGATGAGACTTGTTTGTTCAGCACATCCCACAGATGTTGAACTCTTTGCCATGTACCTCTTTGTTCTTGTTCTTTGCAGTGAGGAAGGGCACACTATCCTACTGGCCATTAGGGAAAACCATTACCATGAAGAAGAATAGTTGGTCTGCAGTAATGTTTAGGTAGGTGATACACTAAAAGACAAAAGTATTGGGACCTCTGACCTTTAACAGGGAACTTTAATGACATTGTGTCCAGTAGAGCATTTATGAGGTCACGCACCAATGTTGGACGAGAAGGCCTAGCTCACAATCTCTGTCACAGTTCATGTGCGGGCCAGTCAAGTTCTTCCATTCTAAACTCATCGAACCATGTCTTTATGGACCTTGCTTTATGTACTGAAAGACAGTCATGCTGGAATAGAAAACGACTTCCCCAAACTGTTCCCACAAAGTTGGAAGCATGGTATTGTCCAAAATGTCTTGGCATGCTGAAGCATTAACATTTCCCTCCACTGAAAGTAAGGGGCCTAACCCAACCCCTTAAAAACATCTCTCCTCCACCAAACTTGAAACAATGCAGTCAGGCAGTTAATGTTCTCCTGGCATCTGCCAAACCAAGAAGTGTGATTTTTCACTGTACAAAACCCGTTTCCACTGCTACAGAGTCCAGTGGCGACGTGCTTTACACCACTCCATCCGAAGCTTTGCATTACACTTGGTGATGAAAGGCTTGCATGCAGCTGCTCGACCATGGAAACTTATTCCATGAAGGGTCTGCTGCACAGTTTTTGTACCAAAATTAATGCCAGTGTAACTTTGGAACTCTTCAACTATTGAATCAGCAGAGCATTGGCAACTTTTATGCACCTCAGCATTCGGTGATCCCACTCTGTGACTATAAGTAGTCTTCCGCTTTATGGCTGAGTTGCTACTGTTCCCAAAAGTTTCCACATTCCAATAATACCACGTACAGTTGAAAGTGGATAACTAGCTCAGATGAAATTTCAGTTTCCTTTATTGCAAAGGTGGCATCCTATCACAGTACTACACTGAAATACACTGAACTCTTCAGAACAACCCATTTTTTCCACAAATGTTTATGAATGCAGACTGCATAGCTAGGTCCGGTAGGAACACAGAAACACCTCAACTTAATAATTAGGGTGTGTCTCAATACCTTTGTCCATATAGTGTTTTTGTTAAAGCAGCATCCAGACAAGTATAGCTGTTCTATAGATGTTCTAGCTATGTGCTTGAGATAAATATTATTCTAGTCTGGCTGGTATATTTAATTTCTCTTTGTTTAATCACAAGGTAACAGCATAATTTAGCAGTTTTATATCACAGGTTGGCACTAAACTTTATTTTGCTCTTGTCTCTCATTCTAGAAGCATCACCATGAAGAGCATTACAGTTAGATAATGACCCAATCTTTGCAGAAACAAAATAGGAGGCATGGGAGGAATCTGAATGGAAGCTTTTTTGTGGCTCCAAAAATGTTCTGTTAAACCATTCAGCACCTTAGGAGGGGGAGACAAGATCATGCAAAAATATTTATAGAAGAATATATAGAAGATTTGCTAAACAGGTGAGGACAAGTTGTGCCAAGTGGGCAGTTCTGAAGTCCACTTCAGAATGGATGGATGAGATTCAGCTAGAGCTGTTAAAGGCACTCTGGACGGGGTTGGAGTTATTAACAGGCCTCTTCAGTGCTGCATGGAGATATACGGAGCAATGCCTCTGGACTAGCAAATGGAAACAGTGGTACCTAAGTGTATGTTACAATTATATAGAAATGATAGGAACAGGGGTCTGGAAAGGAGGAGACTCATTAGGTGAACTAAAGACTCAGGAGAAACAATGCTGATTCCATCCATTTATTTACTCTTGCACAAAATTGGGGATTATGAATGTACACTAGTCAAGTCAGGAAGTTTCAACAATATACAGCTGATAAACTAAACAGCAAAATTTCAGGACCATGGTCTTACATAGAAAATGCTTACATAGAGTTACATAGAAACCATACAGAATCAAGAATAAGAACCAAGTACAATTAACACAGTTCAAAGTGCATGTGTGCAAACAGTGTAAGACAGAAGACAGAGCACGACAGACCGTACAGTGCAATACCATACAATAGAGTATGCTGAACAGCAGAACCAGTATACAATCTTGTCATTGAGTAAAGTTCAAGTTCAAGGTTCATTTGTCAATGCCACCATATGTGCAGACATACAGAGGAATAAAAATACTGTTTCTCTTCGCTCTTATCAAGTGCTCACATCAATGCAGTCAGTGCAATATAGAACATATTTTTGTGAAAGTACCAGCAGTGTACTTGTAATAAATAGATATATATATTTATATAAACCGAATGAAAAATGTATTGTAAACATCTGAATGAATATACATCTGAGTAAGTGTAAACATTTTATTAAATATACAAGTATACTTTCAAACGTGCAAATATACATGCAATAAATGTAAACATTCAGTAGTTCTGGGTATAGAGGCCTCTTGTAAGATAAGCAAGACAGCATGTATGATAGCAGCAGTAAGACAGTAGTGCAAAAAGACTGTAAAGTGTAAAAGAGCAAACAGTGTCATATTTAAAAAGTTTATACATGTAATGTTTGAATAGGTGTTTGAAAATAGGTCCATGTTTGCAGAGTTCTGTAGAGAGTATAAAGTGTCTTATGTGCAATGAAAGAATTGTGGGGTGAGCTGTAGATTTTAGAGTTCAGGAGTAGGTGGGGGAGGGAGGAGATAATGGACAGACTTCTAGATAACTGGAACGAGCCTGGAGGCTCCGGTACCTTCTCCCTGAAGATAGGAGGCTGAAGTGTAGGTTTGACGGGTGTGAACCATCTGCTGCGATGCTGATGGCACTGCCAGTGAGGTGGGTGTGGAAGATATCCACAAGGGAGGGCAGAGAGACACTGATGACCTTGCTTGCTGCATTCCCTATGTGTTGCAGAGTCTTTTGACAGGAGGCAGTGCAGCCTCCATACCACACAGAGATACAGTGTCCTGGTAGAAGGAGCACATGATGGGGGTGGGACTTGTGCTTTCCTAAGTTTGTGAAGGAAGTAGAGGCGTGACTGAACTTTCTTGGCCAGCAATGTGGTGTTTGTCATCAAGGAGAGGTCCTCAGAGATATACACGCCTAGGAACTTGGTGCTGTTCACCCTCTCCACTGCGGCACCGTTGATGGTTAGTGGGGGTGCTGTGAAGGTCCTCTTCTGAAATCAATGACAATTTCTTTGGTCTTCCCTATGTTGAGAAAGAGATTGTTGTCATTACACCACTGGACCAGTTGGCTCACCTCACTCCTGTGGATAGGCTTGTTGTTGTTGGTGATGAGGCCCACTACAGTCATGTCGTCTGCAAACTTGACGATGTGGTTGGTACTGTAACTGGGTACACAATCATGGGTCAACATGGGTGAAGAGCAGTGGGCTGAGCACACACCCTTGTGGCGACCCTGTGCTTAGTGCGATGACCTTGGATGCTTTTCTGCCGACCTGTACATTTTGTAGTCTCTCTGATAAGAAGTGCAGCACCCAGTTACAGAGAGGGGAGTTTAGTTCCAGGTGTCTTAGTATGTTTATTAGCTGCTGGGGGATGATTGTGTTAAAAGCTGAGCTAAAATCCAGGAATAGCATATGCACATAAGAGTATTTGGAATCCAGTGTGTAAGGGCTGGATGGAGCATCTGAGATTTGCGGCTGAGATGGCATCTTCCGTGGACCTGTTGGTCCTGCATGTAAACTGGAAAGGGTCGTGGGAGGGAGGAAGAATGGATTTTACGTACTGCATGACCAGTCGCTCAAAGCACTTCATAATGATGGGGGTCAGTGCCACGGGCCGGTAGTTGTAGGCCGGGTGTGGCTTCTTTGGGACTGGAATTATTATGGTGGCCTTGAAACACTTGGGGATGACTGCTTGACTCAGCGAGCTGTTAAAGATGTCAGTTAGTACATCTTTGAGTTCTTCAGCACAATTCTTTAGAATGCGACCAGGTACCGTGGGGCAAAAAAGTATTTAGTCAGCCACCAATTGTGCAAGTTCTCCCACTTAAAAAGATGAGAGAGGCCTGTAATTTTCATCATAGGTACACTTCAACTATGAGAGACAGAATGAGAAAAAAAAATCCAGAAAATCATTGTCTGAATTTTAAAAGAGTTTATTTGCAAATTATGGTGGAAAATAAGTATTTGGTCACCTACAAAAAAAGCAAGATTTCTGGCTCTCACAGACCTGTAACTTCTTCTTTAAGAGGCTCCTCTGTCCTCCACTCATTACCTGTATTAATGGCACCTGTTTGAACTCATTATCAGTATAAAAGACACCTGTCCACAACCTCAAACAGTCAGACTCCAAAGTCCACTATGGCCAAGACCAAAGAGCTGTCAAAGGACACCAGAAACAAAATTGTAGACCTGCACCAGGCTGGGAAGACTGAATCTGCAATAGGTAAGCAGCTTGGTGTGAAGAAAATCAACTGTGGGAGCAATTATTAGAAAATGGAAGACATACAAGACCACTGATATTCTCCCTCGATCTGGGGCTCCACGCAAGATCTCACCCTGTGGGGTCAAAATGATCACAAGAATGGTGAGCAAAAATCCCAGAACCACACGGGGGGACCTAGTAAATGACCTGCAGAGAGCTGGGACCAAAGTAACAAAGGCTACCATCAGTAACACACTACGCCGCCAGGGACTCAAATCCTGCAGTGCCAGACGTGTCCCCCTGCTTAAGCCAGTACATGTCCGGGCCCATCTGAAGTTTGCTAGAGAGCATTTGGATGATCCCGAAGAGGATTGGGAGAATGTCATATGGTCAGATGAAACCAAAATAGAACTTTTTGGTAAAAACTCAACTTGTCGTGTTTGGAGGAGAAAGAATGCTGAGTTGCATCCAAAGAACACCATACCTACTGTGAAGCATGGGGGTGGAAACATCATGCTTTGGGCCTGTTTTTCTGCAAAGGGACCAGGACGACTGATCCGTGTAAAGGAAAGAATGAATGGGGCCATGTATCGTGAGATTTTGAGTAAAAACCTCCTTCCATCAGCAAGGGCATTGAAGATGAAACGTGGCTGGGTCTTTCAGCATGACAATGATCCCAAACACACCGCCCGGGCAACGAAGGAGTGGCTTCGTAAGAAGCATTTCAAGGTCCTGGAGTGGCCTAGCCAGTCTCCAGATCTCAACCCCATAGAAAATCTTTGGAGGGAGTTGAAAATCCGTGTTGCCCAGCGACAGCCCCAAAACATCACTGCTCTAGAGGAGATCTGCATGGAGGAATGGGCCAAACTACCAGCAAGTGTGTAAAAACCTTGTGGCGACTTACGGAAAACGTTTGACCTCGGTCATTGCCAACAAAAGGTATATAACAAAGTATTGAGATGAACTTTTGTTATTGACCAAATACTGATTTTCCACCATAACTTGCAAATAAATTCTTTAAAAATCAGACAATGTGATTTTCTGGATTTTTTTTTTCTCATTCTGTCTCTCATAGTTGAGGTGTACCTATGATGAAAATTACAGGCCTCTCTCATCTTTTTAAGTGGGAGAACTTGCACAATTGGTGGCTGACTAAATACTTTTTTGCCCCACTGTATGTTGTCTGGTGCGGCTGCCTTGCATGGGTTGATCCTCAGGAGGGTCTTTTTTATGTTGACTGGGGTCAGACACACAGTCTCCTCGTGTGTGAAAGGTGGGATCTTCTGTGCCTGTGTGTTGTTATAGGTATCTATATTTCTGTGTGTGACATCGTCAGTGCACTTTGAAATGTAAGCAGTAACAGCCTCAGTATATTTCTCTATGTCTGTGTGGTTCTTGTAAGTTGCTGCTTCTTTGAAGATGTTCCAGTCTGTCGTGTCAAAGCAGTCTTTAAGGGCAGACTGGGCCCCCTCTGACTACACACGTACCTCCTTCTTGGTTGGTCTGGTGACTCTCACCTTTGGTCCCCCTCCTTTGGGGGGGGGGGGCCTTTGTATGCTCCTTTGCTGTTTGTGTATGCTAAGTCCAATGTGTTATTGTCCCTTGAGGGAAAGTCTATGTGCTGAAGAAGTTTTGGTAGAAAAGGCTTTAAATCTGCATGATTGAATTCCCCAGCAGTGATGAGAAATCCGTCTGGATGTGTGGTCTGTTGTTCGCTGATAGCTTGGTAAAGTTCACTGAATGCCTCGATTTGGTCATGGTTGTTAGCGCTGGGTGGGATGTAACCAGCAATGAGTAAAATCACCGTAAATTCCCTCAGTAGGTAGAAGTGTCGACACTTGATA
>JAUCMX010000030.1:327588-344394 GCA_033459395.1 Hemibagrus guttatus | reverse complement strand
GACAAAGCAGTCTCTAAACTCATGTCGTGATGTCTGCTGGAATCAGATGTAATCCGGCTTATTGTCTGGGAGCAAACATCGGGGAGCCAGCTGGACTGGAGAGCCAGGCCGACAACAGTTTGTTTTTAGGCGTGCATGTGCTCCAGCCTTCTTGCAGTGTTTCGGCTTTCTTGCGCACCACTTCCGACATACCCTCTCCCAGCCACCAGCATTAGGTGACACTAAGGCCTGGAGGCACGGTCCCGGCAACAAGCCGAGATCATGCAGCTTCTCCAGGAGATCATTATGCTGGCTTTTGCATGATTTCTAAACTACATCAGTGTCTGGTGATCAAAGATATGAGCACTGGTTTCTCTGATGTCCATTTTCTTTGAACAGGTCAGACTAAAGACAAGAATTGCACCATTTTGGATCTTGAGTGGTCGCTGCGTGTTTCTGCCCCACCATCAGTTTTTTGATCAACTTTTTGAAACTTTAGAGATCAGAGACTGCTGTTGACAGGTTTGTTAGATTATAGCACCACTTTTATGCCTCACACCGAGTGGCAGCTTCAGTCTTTTATTCTTCTTATACGAAGCTAGGCTACTTAAAGACCCAAATCACCTACAAAGATACTGGCTGAAAGTTATGATGCATCTTTCCAAGTGTCAATAACGTAATGCTGTACTTAGACACTTGTTTAAAGTAATAATTTTGTCATGTTCAGCTCCAACACTCTTGCAACATTTTCGAGAAAGCTTGGTCCCATCTTCTTTACAATATTACTTCAGTTCATTGACGTTTGAGGGGATTTGTTTATGCATAGTTCCTTGAAGATTGTTGACTTTAGCTCCACTGTAGACTTTAGGCCATTCCAGCACCTTGATTTTTTTCTGATAGCCATTCAGATGTTGATTTGCTGGTGTGCCTGGCATCACTGTCCTGTTGCATGTTCAGTTTTGCCCCAGCTTAATCTGCTGAACAGATAGCCCCACATTTGTCTCAAGAAAATTTTGCCATAAAATGTTCATCATTGTTTTAATGACTGAAAGTTCATTCCCATAACTTAATGACATTTACAGAGAAGTGTAGCAAACTACAGTCTGTACCATTATAGACAGATTTATAAAATGTGGATATTTTATGCTGAATTAGCATCATTGTTGTTTCATCTTTTGTCATGTGCTGTTTGATCTGATCTGTTGTTATTCGATTAACGCTTGTTTAAAAGAAAAGACGTAAAAGGTAGCATTATTACAAACATCTTCAGCAGCGTAGTCAATTTTAATATTTACAGTAAATGAATAATCACTTACCACCCAAGAGTAGCCACTGTTCATGGCTTCCTCGCTGTCTACTAGCTCTCCCTGGTAGGGTCCGAAGTGTGCACCAACTGGAACAGTCTCCCCCTTATTAAACACTCCCAGACCTGCGTCGGGAATACCGGACTTCTGAATCTCTAGTCCAGAAGGAAGAGTTCGTCTGGCTCGGTCAGTGACCCCCATGGGAACAGGAGTATCAGGAATGAAGACCGCTGGACCATGAACCTCACATTTGTTAAAGAAGAAGGACTGGCAAGCTTCACAATCTAGAAAAAGAGAAAACATAACAATGATGCCCAAAATATTTTAAAATAAATCTTTTGTGTTTATCCATACATGCCAAATAATGTATCCCACCAAAATGTTCCAGATTTCTCAGAATGTAAAATTATATAGTAATTTGTGTTACTATTGCTAACAATAAAAACCAGACAGGCAAAAAAAAACTGAACAGAATTTTATTGTTGTGATATGAGAAAGAGTCCTAACCCACTGTAAAGTGAACAGAAGGACTGGGGAGTAAGTAGAAACTAACATTTTTATGATGTTCACAAACTCTCTCTCTCTCTCAAGCTCTTAGTGGCTGCTCCACATTTCCCAAACCAGAGAGCAGACATAAAGCTGCCAGTTCACACTACTGAGTAAATAATCAGACACTGATGCTCAGTCCCAAATCCCACTATTTTGAATTTATTTATTTTGGAGGGTTACTGGGCTCCAGACTAGACTTCAGTGTCCTCATGTCTTACAGAGGAAATCTTTATCATCAGCTCCTTCCTCTTTAATGGAGATCTTATCATCAGGAGTGTTGAAGTCGTTTCCGTGGTTACTGCTGCTCAGCTCCAGGATCTCCTCTTTCTTCACAATGCCTTCTGTCCCTCCATCCGAAGTCTCTGTTTTCATGTCCTCACACAGCTGAAGATCAAACAACAACAACAACAACAACAACAACACTAAAGCTGATTATAACAATAAAGACTATTGATTGCTAAGTTATGAGTGATTAGCAGGAAAGCCCATGGCCATGTGAAACATGGCTATAAAAGAGCTTTAACATCATGTTACCGATTACTCACACTAATCATCGTTAGGTTTTACCTGTGAACGAGCAGAATCAGGAGCTGAAGCCTTTCTGGAAGAGTGCTGTCTGCCTCCAGCTGAACTCATTATATTTAACTCTTTTGACAGAGGAAAATATTAGTTATACATGACGACAGTCGTTAAACATTTTTAATCAGACGAGGAATATTCCATTTCTACATAAGATAAAAATGTTTAAAAATGATGATATGAAGCTCATTTAGTGTTTATTACTGTTAGGTGAAAAAACAATATGTTTGAAATCAGTAAAAGAATAAAAATGGGACTGAGGTGTGATGTACAGTCAGTGTCACAGAAACAACAGGGTCCAATCAAATGAATATGAATAAATGAATTAAGTCTGTATGAATTCATTACCATTGAAGATTCTTAATTAACTGTTCGTACCCTAAACTGAACAGTCTGTAGAACATGCTCATTACTATACACCTTAAATAACACAAAGCTATCCGCATACAAAGAAAGCAAGATTTAGTGCCAACGTTACCAGTGCATGAGTCCAATCACTACAGTCACCTCTTTATCTCCCACTGTGTGCATTTTAACAGGCTTTAAATTATTTCAGTCTGAGTGAAACACCATTAAGGTATGATTATTAACCGGACAGCAAGAATAAGAGTGACATAAATCTGCTCAGGATTTAATATTTACATTGGAACAAAGATGCTTTGGTTGCTGAAAATACAATAAACTTTACACATCGGCCAAAACCTTTACTCATCCGGGGGCCAGGTTTAGGGGATGCTGGGTTTGGCTATATCCCTCCAAATCACACAATACATTAATAAATCACAGACTGAAGACCCATGGGCCAAATTCTGCTGCTGCCTCATTTCTTTTAGCTTGCGTGAACTTCAGT
Organism: Hemibagrus guttatus; assembly: GCA_033459395.1. NCBI lineage: Eukaryota > Metazoa > Chordata > Actinopteri > Siluriformes > Bagridae > Hemibagrus > Hemibagrus guttatus. Next base: position 341,133 of record JAUCMX010000030.1, on the reverse strand, counting down.
ATCTATTCTAATATTTCACACCATCGTGTAGAGTGAGAGTTAACGTACAGCGTGGAAGAGCTCACATCTCACAGTGAAGCTGCTTCAAATCAAAACCTGTCTTATGTGTTGGATGTACAAGTCACACTTATGTTCAAAAACAATTCTGCATGATGGAGTCTGATGATGATGATGTATAAAAATAAAACCATGATTCAAACACTACAATCAAACAAGCCTGCTGTATTAATAATGTTGCCATAAAATACCTTTATAAAAGTTCCAATAAAATACTGTGATAATAATCAAAGAAAATTAAACTTTTTCCCCTCTATCAGTTACTCAACCAGCTCTTCTTCCACATCTCTGTACTTAATAGTGTAGCTATCTGGCTAAAGAAATGGGAAAATGCATGATCCCTACTAGTTAATCCTGTTCCTCACCACAACATATAAACCCATTACCACACATGTGTTCTGTTTCTCCAAATGGACAAGGTTAAAGTACAGACCTTCCTAATACATATCAGAGTGGACTGTACAACGTATTATAGGGACATTTTTAATAATAGCTGATCAGTTTTTTTCCTTTATGTAATAATACTATGTACACACAGGTCACTCACTAAGGTACTTCAGTTTCTATTTCTATTCCATTTCAAGACTGGACAACTACACCACGGTCCTGGAAGCTCTGAAACACTGACTATCATACATAAGGCTGAATATGGAGCTGATTATGCATAAATCGTTAGTATGAGGATTTACAAAAAGAAACTGGTCTTCATTAAAATTTTGGAAAAGCATTTATATCCTACTGGTTTTAAATTTACACACAAGAAGACGACTAAATCATGTAAACCTCGACTGATGGACTTCAGATCATCTCATGCATGGATTACTGCACTTTTATATCTGGAATATACTGTGCAGTTTAAATTGTTCATTTTTATTATCTTTACAGCATTAAATCAGACGTCCGTTACCACAGACACTTACAGAAGAGATATGGAGTCAAAAACTACTTCACTAGACCAGGGACTAACAAACAACAAAGAGCCATAACCATACAACTCAGGTGATATTATTATTATTATTATTATTATTATTAATAATAATAATAATAATAATAATAATAATCAAATATTTTTATTCACATATAAATTAGTCAAAAAAAGTTCCGCTTCTGTTTTTCCAGAGTTTACTCTGATCGCTCATTTCATGCTCCAGCTGTCTGTGCATTTTACCTTTAATGGTCATTTACAGATGATTAGCATTAATCAGCAACTTTCTGTGAATCTTTATAAAAAATCTGTTCAGTTTATGCAATCATTTACACACAAATTGAATAAAGATTGATAAATTAGGACCAATGTATGGGAATGGTTTGAAGAACATGACGAAGAGTTCGAGGCGTTGCCATGGCGACCAAATTCCCCAGAGATGAGGGATGTGCTGGAACGAGACAGATCCTCAGGAGATCAACTTCACACAACTCACAGGACTGAGGGATCTGTCGCTAATATCTTGATGCCAGATCCCACAGAGAGCTTTTACGGGACCTGTTGTGTCCACGCCTCGGCGGGTCCGAGTGTCTCGCCGAAGTCCAGCAGCATATTAGGCCCCAGGTGTTCGTGATGTTTTTGGCTCATCGTCGTCTATGTGCATGTGAAATATGACCAAGAATCTCAAGAACACAGAAAGACAGTTAAACTTACCTCAGCCTGTAAAGCAGAGAGGAGTTTTAAATCCTCGCAGTAACGCGCTTTTAATTTCGATAAAATCTAACTGAAGGTGTAAACTCTATTAGGAATATTGTAACGCGGAGAGGATTAGCTCATTCAGGTAAAGAGATTTTCAGAAGAGAAAACCTTTTCTACTTTAGCGCTTTCTGGAGGTTGGCGCTGCAGCCATCAGGCTCGTTACCGCCACCTTCCGGACTGGAGTGGAACCTCAGGGTGGAGTCTAATTTATTGCCGTCTCAGAGGCGGTAAGCTGTTCGCTGTAACCAGGAGCAATAAAGTAAGTCAAAAGATTTATTTTTTGTAAACTATCATTTGCCATGGCTGCAGCTGATGCCACTACTGAACACTCCTGTAGTAAGAGTGTTGAATTAGGAAGCGGAATTTAACACGTAAAACACAGACGAGCAGAGTGACACACAGAGAAATGTCCCAGTGCAATTAAAGGTAAAGTAAGCACACCTGGAGCTACACTCGACTATTCAGATCATTGGAGCAGAACTAGCTGTTAGGTATCCAGTTCACTCAGAGGTGCCATGAACAGTGAAGGGATGTATGTAAGACAGAATTATGGACCCTTTCTTTTCAGATGATTTCTTTTTTTTAAACTTGGGTTTCCTTAAAAAAATAATAACACACAAAAAAAGATTCATTGCTTTTATTCACCAAAACGCTACTTGATATTGCATTAGTGCAAATAGCTCAGAAATCACTGCAAACTTCTTCACATTGAGCTATGTGTAGCAACAGACCAGTAAAGAGTAGCCATGCTAACCTCTGTCCACCATCGAAAGCCCATGCATGCGAGTGTCAGAACTGGACCCTGGAGAAATGGAAGACAAGACTGTAGAGGAAGTTGCCATGGCAATGGTATTCCCCAAGGGCAGAAGACGGTGACCCTTTACTGAAGGATAATGCGCTCTGAAACACACTGACCTATCAGGCTGAATATGGAGCTGATTATGCCTAAATCGTTAGTATGAGGATTTACAAAAAGAAAATTGGTGTTCATGAAAATTCTACCAATTTGGAAAAGCATTCATATCCTACTCGTGTTAAATTCACACAAAAGAAGACAATCATATAAACCTCGACTGATGGACTTTAGATCATGTCATGCATGGATTACTGTACTTTTATATCTGGAATATACTGTGCAGTTTAAATTGTTAATCTTTTATTATCTTTAGAAATAAGATTCATTGTTATTATACAACAATGTGCTACTTAATATTGCATTAACACTGACAGCATAGAAGAGTCTCACAATTACATCATTCACTGTCACTATCTTACATATTATCCAGACAAACCTCATTTCATGCATTGTCTTTAAATTTAAGAGTAAACACTCATCACTGCAAAGATTCTTGCTTAACAATTTTTTTTAAGACAATTACATTCCAGAATGCAGGAAAAATAAAGAAATATTAAACATAAAGTTTATATCAACACCGCAATAAGCGTCTAAACACGCAAATGAAAGAACTTTTAGTGCAGAGCTGCAGTTTTATCCAGTCTTATATACTCTTTAGACCAACTCCATTCTCTAATATGTTATAAGATGTATAACGTTCTCCTAACATTATCACGGGTTTGCCGGTTCTTAATAAAGCCAGTTTGGTTCTCCTCAGTTAGGTCAGGTAAAAGTTTTAAATCTTTTACAAATAATTGAGGTAAATGCTGCATTTAGAATAGAGATCGGTCTACACGAATCACAAAGTTCTTTATTCTTACCTTCTTCACGATTATCATTATGACGGCCTGCTTCCATAATGGAGGAAGTCTCCCTTCTTTACAGGTCCGGTTAAACAATCTTAATAATATGGGTTTCGATTTTTCCCTTTTTTAAAGCTACTTTTTAAGTAGTGTTATCATCAGATAAGTCAGCTACACCGATTTCACATTCTTTCACTTTATGTTGATCCACTTTAATTATCAAAAAATAGTCCATTTTTGAGTGAACTTGATCAAAAAAGGATGTAAAAAACATTTCCCATTGTATGTGGGGGTCATACAAATTCACCAAAGAGACCATATTATTCTCACTTTTGTCTCTTAGGATTTATTTTCTTTCCTGTTTAAGAAACATTAAAAAAAAATGCAAAAAATCAAGCTAATTTAAATGACTGTAATAAATTCAATACATTTGATAAACCCACAGATTAATTAATTGCACATCTAACTGCACAAATTGAATCAAACACAGCCATGTCTTTTATCATTTTTATTTATTCATTTTTATTGTTTCATCACTTCTTACTGCCAGGACCAGTGATTATCACCTGGTTATAGTTTTATGTGCGCATGCCGAGATTTTTATCCTAAATGTCATATGACAGCAATGATGTACTTACTCTACCCAATGTAAACATCACCATCACATCGCTTGCCTTGTCCATTCCAAGGCCACTTGTGGAGTCATAGCTTTTAGTTGGAGTTATCTTTTTGTCCTCCAAAACCACCCTGGAGCTACAGGCATAACTGAGCTCTCTGGGACTCAAAAAACACCCACATGTGCCTCATCTGTTTTGGGCCCTTAATGGCACCAGTCCTCTCCTACACCCACAATGGAAAAACCCAATATCAGGTTCTGTTCTAGAAACTGTTGTGACCTGGTAAAATACTATTACACTGTCGTCATATGATTTTGTTTACCCGGGTGTTAAACACGGCCCTGGACAGTTACTTGGAACTATTTCATGGAACCTCAGGGTCTTCAAAATCTATGTGATGATTTTGTGAAAAGAAATACAGATAAATACAGATTAATGTAGTAAGATGGTAATGTAGAAGGATCCTTTAAGGATCATGGCCACTCAAACTTTATTTCTATCTTTGTGTAGAAATACCTGGATGGAATATACAGTGGAAAAAGTCTACACACCCCTGTTATAATGGCAGGTTTTTGTTGTGTAAAAAATGTTTAACAAAAAACAGCATAAATCATGTCATAAAAATACTATTATTTAATCCCATAAAGTCCAATACAATGTCAGGTCTCTGTTTTCAACATTAATATCACCTTCAGTATCAGTAAAGTCTTTCCTTTTTTATGAAGAGTCTTTTTCAGTCCGGCTGAGGTCATCAGGGTGTGTGCCATGGGACTGTCAGGAACAATGTGCTGATAAATAACAGAATTTTGGGCTACTGTTGGTGGAAGAAGTAGAGGAGGGAGGAGAGTGCACAGACAGAGAGAGAAGAGGAAAGGTAAGAGTGTAGGACTGAGAATAGGAACTCTGAATGTTGGTACTATGACAGGGAAAGGTAGAGAGCTGGCTGATATGATGGAGAGAAGGAAGGTGGATATACTGTGTGTACAGGAGACCAGGTGGAAGGGTAGCAAGGCTCGTAGTATAGGAGCAGGATTCAAGCTGTTTTATTATGGTGTGGATAGTAAGAGAAATGGGGTAGGTGTGGTCCTGAAGGAGGAGTTTGTGAGGAATGTCCTGGAGGTGAAGAGAGTGTCAGACAGGGTGATGAGTCTGAAGTTAGAGATTGAAGGGGTGATGTTGAATGTTGTTAGTGGTTATGCCCCACAGGTAGGTTGTGAGTTAGAGGAGAAAGAGAGATTCTGGAGTGAATTAGATGAGGTGATGGAGAGTATTCCCACGGGTGAGAGAGTGGTGATAGGAGCGGATTTTAATGGACATGTTGGTGAGGGGAACACAGGTGATGAGGAGGTGATGGGCAAGTTTGGAGTTAAGGAAAGGAACCTTGAAGGACAGATGGTCACAGATTGAAACAAATGAAACCTCATTCATGCAGGAGTATGAAGATGTTTACGATGCCTGGGGAGCATAAAATAAGTGTTGGTGACACAGTAACATCAGTTGTACATGCATGCAAAAAAAAGTTCAATTTTTTTTGCAAGGAAAACTTAGAGGGATTAGCTTGCACGGAGAAGCTGAAGGTTATAAAGAAAATTGACAAACCAACAGACTGAGCTCACTTTTTACTGTGCTCAATAAAAATGGAGCTTTGATAATATATCTTGACCCAAGAGATCTCAACAAGGCCATAAAACGTGAACATTTTAAAATGCCAACCAGAGAAGAAATCATGTTTCAGTTTACTGAAGCAAAGTGGTTCAGCAAGCTGGATGAAAATAAAACTTGATGAGACAAGTTCAAAACTGTGTAGCTTCAATACATCTGAAGGCAGATATAGTTTTCCACATCTCCCTTATGGCATTCTCTCAGCATCAGATGTTTACCACAAACATATTCACATGATCTTTGACCATCTACCAGGTGTAGAGACTATGATGGATGACATAATTGGTGGGGTTCCAATCGGCAGGAACATGATAACAAGCTAACAAGACAGTCCAATCTAAAATTGAAAAAAGAAAGTCAAAGTAAAAAAAAGTCAAAAAGCTTTGTCACTTCAACCAAATATAGCTGATGCAGTACAGGGTGAAATGAAATAACATTCCTCCTGGACCAGATGTGCTACACAGAAGAAAAACAAAGTACACGGTGACACGGATAAACATAGAACTAACCTATATTAGGTGCAGAATTTTTAAAACTAAACATACAACATAAGTACAGAGGATGACAAGACAGTGCAGACAAACAAGACACATAATGCAGAGTGTATGCAAAAGAACAGTGTTAGTGAGTGCAAAAAGAAACAGGGTTAGGGACAGTGAGTGAGAGCAGCAGAAAAAGTTATTTTAGTTATAACAGTTAAAGTGTAGTTCAAATATTCAAAGTGACGTATGCATGTGAACAAGATCAATTGTGTGTGGGTGTGTGTGTCCAACTCAGTTCAGTTCTCTGTTGAGACACCTGATTGCCTGAGGGAAGAAGCTGTTCAACAGTCTGGTTGTGAGGGCCCGAATATGCTTCGGTACCTCTTTCCAGGAGGCAGGAGCGTGAAGATTGTGTGTGTGGGCTGTGTGGGGTCATCCACAATACTGTTGGCTTTGCAGATGCAGTGTGTGGAGTAAATGTCCATAATAGAGGGAAGAGAGACTCCAATGATCTTCTCGGCTGTCCTCACTATCTGCTGCAGGGTCTTGCGATCCAACACTGTGTAATTCCCGAACCAGGCGGTGATGCAGCTGCTCAGGATGCTCTCGGTGGTCAGGATGGGAGGTGGAAGATGAGCCTTCCTCAGCCTTCGCAGGAAGTAAAGACGGTGGTAGCAGGTTCTTAATTTGCCTCATGATGAGCCTCTCAAAGCACTTCATGATGATGGGTGTGAGTGCAACAGACGGTAGTCATTGAGATAGGACACTGGAGACTTCTTCGGCACGGGGATGATGGTGGTGGTCTTTAGGCATGTTGAGAAGATGGCACTGCTCAGGAAAATGTTGAAGATGTCAGTGAAGACATCTGCTAGCTGTTCTACACATTCCCTGAGCACTCTTCCAGGAATGCTATCTGGTCCAGCAGCTTTCCGTGGGTTAACTCTGCGAAGAGTTTTCCTCACGTTGGCCGTGGTGAGACAGAGCACCTGGTCCTCTAGAAGAGGGATGGTCTTCCTCGCTGTCACATCATTCTGTGCCTCAAACTGAGCATAGAAGCTGTTCAACGCATCTGGGAGGGAGGCGTCACTGTCACAGGCAGGTGAAGCTGTATGGAAATAAGTGAACAGGAAGGAAGATAAATCCTGAACATGGTCTCTTTGGTGAATTTGTATGACCCCCACATACAGTGGGAAATGTTTTTTACATTCTTTTTTAATCTTGTGGCTCAAGAGATAGATGGAGTTTTAATTTTAGGAGGTGATTTAATTCTGGTAATGAACCCAAAATTAGACACCACCAGCCACTGTAACAGAGACAGATATTACAGTGTTAGGAATCTTACTGAAGATATCGGCTTCATTAATGTGTGTACCCTTTAAGTAGAGATTATAGCAGTTCTTCAGCACCACACAAAGTCCACTCAAAAATGGACTATTTTTTGATAATTAAAGTGGATCAACATAAAGTGAAAGAATGTGAAATCGGTGTAGCTGACTTATCTGATGATAACACTACTTAAAAAGTAGCTTTAAAAAAGGGAAAAATCGAAACCCATATTATTAAGATTGTTTAACCGGACCTGTAAAGAAGGGAGACTTCCTCCATTATGGAAGCAGGCCGTCATAATGATAATCGTGAAGAAGGTAAGAATAAAGAACTTTGTGATTCGTGTAGACCGATCTCTATTCTAAATGCAGCATTTACCTCAATTATTTGTAAAAGATTTAAAACTTTTACCTGACCTAACTGAGGAGAACCAAACTGGCTTTATTAAGAACCGGCAAACCCGTGATAATGTTAGGAGAACGTTATACATCTTATAACATATTAGAGAATGGAGTTGGTCTAAAGAGTATATAAGACTGGATAAAACTGCAGCTCTGCACTAAAAGTTCTTTCATTTGCGTGTTTAGACGCTTATTGCGGTGTTGATATAAACTTTATGTTTAATATTTCTTTATTTTTCCTGCATTCTGGAATGTAATTGTCTTAAAAAAAATTGTTAAGCAAGAATCTTTGCAGTGATGAGTGTTTACTCTTAAATTTAAAGACAATGCATGAAATGAGGTTTGTCTGGATAATATGTAAGATAGTGACAGTGAATGATGTAATTGTGAGACTCTTCTATGCTGTCAGTGTTAATGCAATATTAAGTAGCACATTGTTGTATAATAACAATGAATCTTATTTCTAAAGATAATAAAAGATTAACAATTTAAACTGCACAGTATATTCCAGATATAAAAGTACAGTAATCCATGCATGACATGATCTAAAGTCCATCAGTCGAGGTTTATATGATTGTCTTCTTTTGTGTGAATTTAACACGAGTAGGATATGAATGCTTTTCCAAATTGGTAGAATTTTCATGAACACCAATTTTCTTTTTGTAAATCCTCATACTAACGATTTAGGCATAATCAGCTCCATATTCAGCCTGATAGGTCAGTGTGTTTCAGAGCGCATTATCCTTCAGTAAAGGGTCACCGTCTTCTGCCCTTGGGGAATACCATTGCCATGGCAACTTCCTCTACAGTCTTGTCTTCCATTTCTCCAGGGTCCAGTTCTGACACTCGCATGCATGGGCTTTCGATGGTGGACAGAGGTTAGCATGGCTACTCTTTACTGGTCTGTTGCTACACATAGCTCAATGTGAAGAAGTTTGCAGTGATTTCTGAGCTATTTGCACTAATGCAATATCAAGTAGCGTTTTGGTGAATAAAAGCAATGAATCTTTTTTTGTGTGTTATTATTTTTTTAAGGAAACCCAAGTTTAAAAAAAAGAAATCATCTGAAAAGAAAGGGTCCATAATTCTGTCTTACATACATCCCTTCACTGTTCATGGCACCTCTGAGTGAACTGGATACCTAACAGCTAGTTCTGCTCCAATGATCTGAATAGTCGAGTGTAGCTCCAGGTGTGCTTACTTTACCTTTAATTGCACTGGGACATTTCTCTGTGTGTCACTCTGCTCGTCTGTGTTTTACGTGTTAAATTCCGCTTCCTAATTCAACACTCTTACTACAGGAGTGTTCAGTAGTGGCATCAGCTGCAGCCATGGCAAATGATAGTTTACAAAAAATAAATCTTTTGACTTACTTTATTGCTCCTGGTTACAGCGAACAGCTTACCGCCTCTGAGACGGCAATAAATTAGACTCCACCCTGAGGTTCCACTCCAGTCCGGAAGGTGGCGGTAACGAGCCTGATGGCTGCAGCGCCAACCTCCAGAAAGCGCTAAAGTAGAAAAGGTTTTCTCTCCTGAAAATCTCTTTACCTGAATGAGCTAATCCTCTCCGCGTTACAATATTCCTAATAGAGTTTACACCTTCAGTTAGATTTTATCGAAATTAAAAGCGCGTTACTGCGAGGATTTAAAACTCCTCTCTGCTTTACAGGCTGAGGTAAGTTTAACTGTCTTTCTGTGTTCTTGAGATTCTTGGTCATATTTCACATGCACATAGACGACGATGAGCCAAAAACATCACGAACACCTGGGGCCTAATATGCTGCTGGACTTCGGCGAGACACTCGGACCCGCCGAGGCGTGGACACAACAGGTCCCGTAAAAGCTCTCTGTGGGATCTGGCATCAAGATATTAGCGACAGATCCCTCAGTCCTGTGAGTTGTGTGAAGTTGATCTCCTGAGGATCTGTCTCGTTCCAGCACATCCCTCATCTCTGGGGAATTTGGTCGCCATGGCAACGCCTCGAACTCTTCGTCATGTTCTTCAAACCATTCCCATACATTGGTCCTAATTTATCAATCTTTATTCAATTTGTGTGTAAATGATTGCATAAACTGAACAGATTTTTTATAAAGATTCACAGAAAGTTGCTGATTAATGCTAATCATCTGTAAATGACCATTAAAGGTAAAATGCACAGACAGCTGGAGCATGAAATGAGCGATCAGAGTAAACTCTGGAAAAACAGAAGCGGAACTTTTTTTGACTAATTTATATGTGAATAAAAATATTTGATTATTATTATTATTAATAATAATAATAATAATAATAATAATATCACCTGAGTTGTATGGTTATGGCTCTTTGTTGTTTGTTAGTCCCTGGTCTAGTGAAGTAGTTTTTGACTCCATATCTCTTCTGTAAGTGTCTGTGGTAACGGACGTCTGATTTAATGCTGTAAAGATAATAAAAATGAACAATTTAAACTGCACAGTATATTCCAGATATAAAAGTGCAGTAATCCATGCATGAGATGATCTGAAGTCCATCAGTCGAGGTTTACATGATTTAGTCGTCTTCTTGTGTGTAAATTTAAAACCAGTAGGATATAAATGCTTTTCCAAAATTTTAATGAAGACCAGTTTCTTTTTGTAAATCCTCATACTAACGATTTATGCATAATCAGCTCCATATTCAGCCTTATGTATGATAGTCAGTGTTTCAGAGCTTCCAGGACCGTGGTGTAGTTGTCCAGTCTTGAAATGGAATAGAAATAGAAACTGAAGTACCTTAGTGAGTGACCTGTGTGTACATAGTATTATTACATAAAGGAAAAAAACTGATCAGCTATTATTAAAAATGTCCCTATAATACGTTGTACAGTCCACTCTGATATGTATTAGGAAGGTCTGTACTTTAACCTTGTCCATTTGGAGAAACAGAACACATGTGTGGTAATGGGTTTATATGTTGTGGTGAGGAACAGGATTAACTAGTAGGGATCATGCATTTTCCCATTTCTTTAGCCAGATAGCTACACTATTAAGTACAGAGATGTGGAAGAAGAGCTGGTTGAGTAACTGATAGAGGGGAAAAAGTTTAATTTTCTTTGATTATTATCACAGTATTTTATTGGAACTTTTATAAAGGTATTTTATGGCAACATTATTAATACAGCAGGCTTGTTTGATTGTAGTGTTTGAATCATGGTTTTATTTTTATACATCATCATCATCAGACTCCATCATGCAGAATTGTTTTTGAACATAAGTGTGACTTGTACATCCAACACATAAGACAGGTTTTGATTTGAAGCAGCTTCACTGTGAGATGTGAGCTCTTCCACGCTGTACGTTAACTCTCACTCTACACGATGGTGTGAAATATTAGAATAGATACTGAAGTTCACGCAAGCTAAAAGAAATGAGGCAGCAGCAGAATTTGGCCCATGGGTCTTCAGTCTGTGATTTATTAATGTATTGTGTGATTTGGAGGGATATAGCCAAACCCAGCATCCCCTAAACCTGGCCCCCGGATGAGTAAAGGTTTTGGCCGATGTGTAAAGTTTATTGTATTTTCAGCAACCAAAGCATCTTTGTTCCAATGTAAATATTAAATCCTGAGCAGATTTATGTCACTCTTATTCTTGCTGTCCGGTTAATAATCATACCTTAATGGTGTTTCACTCAGACTGAAATAATTTAAAGCCTGTTAAAATGCACACAGTGGGAGATAAAGAGGTGACTGTAGTGATTGGACTCATGCACTGGTAACGTTGGCACTAAATCTTGCTTTCTTTGTGTGCGGATAGCTTTGTGTTATTTAAGGTGTATAGTAATGAGCATGTTCTACAGACTGTTCAGTTTAGGGTACGAACAGTTAATTAAGAATCTTCAATGGTAATGAATTCATACAGACTTAATTCATTTATTCATATTCATTTGATTGGACCCTGTTGTTTCTGTGACACTGACTGTACATCACACCTCAGTCCCATTTTTATTCTTTTACTGATTTCAAACATATTGTTTTTTCACCTAACAGTAATAAACACTAAATGAGCTTCATATCATCATTTTTAAACATTTTTATCTTATGTAGAAATGGAATATTCCTCATCTGATTAAAAATGTTTAACGACTGTCGTCATGTATAACCAATATTTTCCTCTGTCAAAAGAGTTAAATATAATGAGTTCAGCTGGAGGCAGACAGCACTCTTCCAGAAAGGCTTCAGCTCCTGATTCTGCTCGTTCACAGGTAAAACCTAACGATGATTAGTGTGAGTAATCGGTAACATGATGTTAAAGCTCTTTTATAGCCATGTGTCACATGGCCATGGGCTTTCCTGCTAATCACTCATAACTTAGCAATCAATAGTCTTTATTGTTATAATCAGCTTTGTTGTTGTTGTTGTTGTTGTTGTTTGATCTTCAGCTGTGTGAGGACATGAAAACAGAGACTTCGGATGGAGGGACAGAAGGCATTGTGAAGAAAGAGGAGATCCTGGAGCTGAGCATCAGTAACCACGGAAACGACTTCAACACCCCTGATGATAAGATCTCCATTAAAGAGGAAGGAGCTGATGATAAAGATTTCCTCTGTAAGACATGAGGACACTGAAGTCTAGTCTGGAGCCCAGTAACCCTCCAAAATAAATAAATTCAAAATAGTGGGATTTGGGATTGAGCATCAGTGTCTGATTATTTACTCAGTAGTGTGAAATGGCAGCTTTATGTCTGCTCTCTGGTTTGGGAAACGTGGAGCAGCCACTAAGAGCTTGAGAGAGAGAGAGAGTTTGTGAACATCATAAAAATGTTAGTTTCTACTTACTCCCCAGTCCTTCTGTTCACTTTACAGTGGGTTAGGACTCTTTCTCATATCACAACAATAAAATTCTGTTCAGTTTTTTTTTGCCTGTCTGGTTTTTATTGTTAGCAATAGTAACACAAATTACTATATAATTTTACATTCTGAGAAATCTGGAACATTTTGGTGGGATACATTATTTGGCATGTATGGATAAACACAAAAGATTTATTTAAAAATATTTTGGGCATCATTGTTATGTTTTCTCTTTTTCTAGATTGTGAAGCTTGCCAGTCCTTCTTCTTTAACAAATGTGAGGTTCATGGTCCAGCGGTCTTCATTCCTGATACTCCTGTTCCCATGGGGGTCACTGACAGAGCCAGACGAACTCTTCCTTCTGGACTAGAGATTCAGAAGTCCGGTATTCCCGACGCAGGTCTGGGAGTGTTTAATAAGGGGGAGACTGTTCCAGTTGGTGCACACTTTGGACCCTACCAGGGAGAGCTAGTAGACAGCGAGGAAGCCATGAACAGTGGCTACTCTTGGGTGGTAAGTGATTATTCATTTACTGTAAATATTAAAATTGACTACGCTGCTGAAGATGTTTGTAATAATGCTACCTTTTACGTCTTTTCTTTTAAACAAGCGTTAATCGAATAACAACAGATCAGATCAAACAGCACATGACAAAAAAGATGAAACAACAATGATGCTAATTCAGCATAAAATATCCACATTTTATAAATCTGTCTATAATGGTACAGACTGTAGTTTGCTACACTTCTTTGTAAATATCATTACGTTATGGGAATTAACTTTGTCATTAAAACAATGATGAATATTTTATGG